>JAVQJV010000998.1:0-14693 GCA_036024995.1 Gadopsis bispinosus | reverse complement strand
GGATTGTTTGAGTTAATACCAACGTCTGGTGCAAATTTCACTTGAATAGGCTCATTGGAAATACATTTACTGGACAAAATATTGATGTGTTCGATACTTATTTCCCCCATTGTATGTGTGCACTTGGTGTGGTTAAATAATGCAACATCATTATATACTTGGGGTCTGTGCACTTTGAGTAAATCATTAATTATGCATTGAAAGTTGTTTAAGAGCCCAGTTATGAGAATGCCCAGTGTTTTCACTTCTTTGCCTCAAGACATCCACTCTAATCCAATCTCTGAGTTGCTGCAATATTCTGCATCCGTGGAACATTTTAATGGTTTACGGCATGCAGGCCTCTACCCCTATGTTTACATACAATTGTATTTCTGAGTTGTATCTCCCCTTAAGAAGCTTTAAAGCCCCAGAAATCTTTGGGCACATTTAAATTACATTAAATATTCGTGAATAAATAGGCAACAATTGGAGTTAAACCCTCTTTAGGTTTTGTCAGATCAGTACAAGTCAGTTGGAAATGGCACACCTGTGATCCATGTAATCTTTTCTAAGGTGTCAGTAGATATAGGTAGGTCACTGTTTACAGATGATGGGTCCTTGTGGAAAAGAGAAAGGAACATGGGGCATGTAATCAAGAAAGTACTAGGCGTAATTGATGAAGAAAAATGCAGAAAAAAAAAAGTAATAAACGTGATGAGATGTTTGACTGGTAGGGAATGGGGAGCTAGTTGCTCGGCGTTGAATTGAATGTATGTGGCCTTGATAAGAAATGTATAATCTGGGGGAAAAAACTGAAATGTAGATTGAAAGGTGGGACAGAGAGAGGAAAGGGAGGCTTCTATATCAGGTAGGTAGTGGACACAGGGAGGGAGGAGACTGTATTGACAAGGTTAAGGATTCACAAGGAACACAAGGAAAGGATAAACAGCCGACACACAGGGAATGAGGGAGAGCCACAGCTCGGGACCATGACATAGGTTGCTATGGTAGCAGGTTGTAAAGCGTGGAGGATAAAATGTAGTTTAGAGCGTTTGTGGCTAATTAGGTGACCACTAACCTGGTCTTCCACTTCAGCCTTTGTGCGGTCGTATCTCAGGGACATGACTGCTGGTTCTGTGTCTCATTCGGTTCTTGGTGCACTGTCGGGGGGGGGCCTTGCTGTTGTTTTTGGGGTTGTTTTGCAGGGGTTCGGAACATGGTTGGTTCGGGCTCAGCTGGGAGTACCCGTTAGAGGTCTTTGCATGTACTCATAGAACTGGAATTGCATCCAGGTAACTGCAGTTTCTGTATCATGTGCATGCACCTGGCTCTCCCCGTTGGGACACTCATCAAACTATACAGCAGATAGCGGCAGCTGCTGCCCCTGGTGGCCGAGCCTGGTACACATACACAACAGGACAGTTTCTCTGTAAAGCTGTGCATTTCCTCTATTAACACATAACTGTATTTCTCTCCGATTCTCATGACAATTAGTTTCTGTAAGCATCCATTTAATGGTCTCAATTGAAAACTAATGACAAATCTAATCCCGAGGCCCTTTTCTGAAGAGGATACAAGTGTCACAATCTAGGTTTTAAACCCTTTTATCTTTTGGCGTTATGGTTATATCATAACAGAACAGTTGGTTGAACGGGGGTCAATTTGCCCCCCCCCCCCCCCCCATGGCAGGTTAATCCAGCTCTGCTGTAGAAATAATCCCTTCTTTAATCAGAGCAATATAACAATTATTTTCATTTTCAATTAATCTGTCAATATTTTTGACGACTAGTAGATTAGTCACTTAGTAGAATTTAGAAAATAGTGAAAAATGTCACGTGTTCCCAGGACATGCGAAGCCCATCATTTTGCTGCCGTGGTGAAAATAAAGATGATCAGTATGGAACAAAGTGAAGCAAATGTAATAAAGCGTCCGTTAGAGATGCCGCACAGACCTGCACACTTTTCTCGCGGTGCTTTGAGGTCGCACAGTTCACGCACCTTGAAAGGCTTTCGCTCGACCAAATGAAGGTCACTGTCCTGCCAGGAGCCGCTGAGCCGTGGGGTTCAGGTAAAAAAAACAAAAAAAAAAACTCGACACGACGCGGAGAGGGTTTTTATTTTGAAGGGCTTGACCGGACGTTGTGGATCTTTTTGCTCAACGGTGTCTTGTGACGGTATAAGAAGATGATGAACTTGATGCTGCTGTTCACCGCTGGAGGCTCAGAGGACAAGTTTATCTACTTCTGCCCATCATCAGGACCTCGACGGACTGACATCGGGTTCTTCTTCTTCGTGCTCTGGAACTGGACCAGTTTATTTGCGGGAATTAAACTCCGCTTGTGAGTGTGGTGAGTGACTTTCGGATTGTCTTCGCTCCTTAGGGCGCTGTGTAATTTCCTGCTGTGTTCTCCTTATGTTTCATGTGGATGATCCAAGTAGGCTAAATTATGTGCTCGTGTCTTTTATTAAGAGTGAACCCTGAAAATCTTTAAAAAATGAAAATGAAAAAAATGATGCTATCTTCTCAGTGTCCAGTCACCAAAACTACACCAAAGATCCGAAGGGATTTAAATAAAAATGTAAAAAAAAATTGATAGGCTTCCCAGCTGGGTCGCCTTGTGGGCTTTTTTTGTTCTCAGTTTCAGGTCTTAGGCACAAACAAGATATGCAGGCTGTTATGGGCTGAAATAACATACATTCAACATAGTCTTCAGAAAAAACGAATTGAATCATATTTTCATGCACAACAGTTTTATTAAGCCTTGTGCTTCTATCTGAATCCAAACTGAATTAATGCATCGTTTTCTGTAGTGGACTTTTAGACCAGGTCATCAGTTCAATTCAATTCAGTTTTATTTATGTAGCGCAGAAACCGAGAGCACAACCAGGGTGTGAGCAGCACAGTTCCACATACAGATGCAAAGCAATAGTAGTAGCAATGGTACAGTTTATTAATGTGTGCGTAAACAATTCTCATGAAATCAGGAAAAGGTGATGAAAAAAAACTGGTGTGTGCGTGTGTATATCTATCTATCTATCTCTCTTATCCAAGTGACAGTACACAGAACAGACTGTTTTGCCTTTTGTAGCAGTGCAAGTTATTCTCACTAATCGGAGACAAAAGGAACCAGCGTAATCTACGTCACATGAAAACTTTCACACGGGAGAATAGCAAAGAACTCAATCAGGAACAAGATATTACAGAACATTACATAATGATACATTTTGCTCTTACAACTACTGCTAATAGCTACCACTTGGAGAGTAGAGGAAACGTGTGGGAATGACTGTTGTTGTTCTCCTTGAAAATTCCTCCGTCAAGGGTTAGGGTTAAACGCCTCGAAACATTATCAAGTGCCAATCAGGTTAGTGTCAAGCATGAAATGTGAAAGGTTTGGATTCAGACAAGATAAACATGTGACTGTGAGGAATACTCTGAACAGAGACGGTACAGTCTTAGGGTGTACATTCAAAAACTGAAAAGATCTTTTTTTAGACTGGAATTTCCTAAAACATGCCACCAAGCCCAAAAAGTGCATGACTAACCAGCAATCAGACATAGTGCAGATTATGCTCGAACATGGCTTAATAGCTTGCTACATGAATTCTTCCCCTTGATGATCAACTTAATGATCACTGGGTCAATCCAGTCAACACGAGGAGGCATTCGTTATCGGAAGCATAATTCATTCCTAAGACTCAAAAACAACATCATGAAACAACATTGGTTGCCCAAGTTATAATGTTAAAGTGACACAAGTTAGGATGTTGTCCATAATACAAAATGATCATAATTATAGTATATCTGAGTCAAATTCAGCCTGAAGAATAGGCAAAGTTAGGTTGCCATGGACACCAGGGTCCAGCTCATTTGCACGATGCCGATTGAAATATTAAACAATTATCCCAATGTATTCTGGATAAGAAAGCAAATTGTGGGGGTTTTTCTTAAAGTGGCAATATTTCAATATACAGCACAGTGGAGGAGCATTTAGTAATCATGTTTGCAAAATGCATTGTAAGAGCAATATGAAGAGTTGATGAGATGTACGTAGAGATTGGGTAGAAAAACATCAAGCTTATTGCTACTTACAGACCATTAACAGTAGTGGCAAGGTGGATTACGGGATGGAGAGAAGATTGCCACTACATGCATTGTTGGTACATAATTAAGACTGACCAGATAATGGGAACAATAATTCATCATGTACTGGATTTATCAAGTAGGACGTCTCAGGGCTGTAGCGAGGGTTTTAGAAATAGAAGTCCTGAATCCGAGCCACATAAACCTGTTTTGACTGGTCACCAAAAATGTTGTTCATACAAAGTTCTTAATTACAGTGTTTTGTTGTGGTTTATTGTAAAATAAGTATTAGTTTTAATTGTTGAATGTATATGTCTGCCAAGTTGCTAAAACGTCCAAATTCCCAGAAAACATACTATGGACATGACCTCAAGGTAGCTGCAGCACTGGGACATCATCAGTATCAACAAGTCCTCCCAAACCATTATATATAGGCGTACACGAACTTCGTCGTCATGGTAACAATAATAAACACATGATTAGCCTTGTGAAATGGTCTCAGTTTGGTCACACCAAAACTACTTGGTTAGGTTTAGGAAAAGATCATGGTTTGGGTTAAAATATGTACATTAGTTACAGAAGTTACGTGCGTAAGTTTAAATAAGTTAATGATGACTTTTGGGTTCACATGAGACATGAACAGCAGTCCTGTGTTGTTTGAGCCATTCATCCACCTCCATCCCTCCTCTGCGCTTTGTCACTCTCACTACCTTGCCTCACTTCCACCTTTTGCTCCTGTCATAATATCTATGGCCACTAGAGGGGGACCACCTAACGATACAATGTAATGTAAATATGGGTTGTAATGGTCGTATTTTTGGGGAGGACAGTCTCATTACTGTTGTTAACCAGGACAGATGTGACAGGAAATCTGATTGAAGCAACACTGCTGAAAAGTCTCCAACCATGTTTAATGTTCACATTCCACCATACAGACAGAGTGGGCTAATGGTAAATTACAGGGTTTGTACAGCTTTTTAAGAGGAAAGATTCAAGCACGTTCAAGATACCTAAACCAAACATTTCCAAACTCTTATCGCTACTAAAAATCGCTACTTTAAATGCAGAGACGACAAACAAATATGACGCAGGACTGTTTCATTTCAAATGTTAAAAGATTTTTGTTTAAAATGAGTGATTGTGTAGATCAAATACCAGATTGTGTTGAAAATCATGCATTTTTTTTCAAGGAGTATATAAAAAAAATCAAGCATATTTCTGTTTAAGTGACCAGAACAATATCCCAGACATTTAATTGACTTGATGCTATACTCTGCTTAAATAGTGTTCCTTTAATTGTTTTGAGCAATTGTTTGAACAAATGTTATGTTCTCTGTGCTCCTTTCTGTAGTCTTGAACCTGCACAACTAAGACAAACCTAAACCTGAGAACATGTCCTCACATTTACCATCTTATTACTTGGGAAAGTTGCAAAATGTGCAGTTGGTTTCTATTTTCTGTTGGAGATATGTTGGGCAATCTCTTGTTGACACTAGTGATGCATCGTTCATGAGCGTATCGTTCACTGAACTACTCTTTTGATATGAACTAGTAGGAACCAGTGTTCTCAGAGAGTAAGTCATACATTTGGCCGCGCATGCATACAGTATTTTAGTAGTTTCGTTTTTCTCACGTGACAGCTACACAGGCTCAGTATTGGTCAGAATTTAGTAGTTCACCACTGGACTCTTGGACCCAGTGTCTGGGTCTTTCATTCATTTTACACGTGACAGCTACACAGGCAGGTAGTAGTTCACTCCCACTGACAAAAATGAACGAATTACTTACAAAAACAGAGTAGTTAGTTTTACTGAATGAGAACTGAAGAACTAAGTGAACCGCTTATGCCATCACTAGTTGACACCTGTGACATCAGCTTTGATGTTTGTGTTTGTGGACATCGGCTCAGGAATTATTCTATGCCTCCATGTATTCTTTGCATTTCGTGCACTTACGTGTCCTGTTTACCTGATGCCTGTGTGTGTGAACTGTGGATTGTCTCAGCCTTTTCCTCAGACATTCCCCACTTATTGCAATGATGGAGAACGAGACGTGGCCACACCCCTCATACATCCCCCATTATCTCCTCCGTGGTGACCCTTTCGCCTCAAGACTCTCCAGAGAGGCGGATATCGTTGCAGCGTTTTACATCTGTGTAATAGGTCAGTCTCTCATTGTGAAGAATGCTCACTCTGGTTAGCTTCATAAATCTTTTTATTTCCTGTTTTCACTGAAAGCTGCATCAAGTGTTGCTGCATCAGGCTCAATCATGCAAATGTTCTAGAACGCAGCGTCATTTCAACAACATGGCAAGGCAATAAAGTAAAGAAAGGCATGAAATCTGTCTTACCTGACTGTTGTTCATTGATATCAGATGCAGGACACACAGGGGGCTGTCTTTACTTTGGCTGACTGCGAAGTAGGCGAGGATCGAAGGGATGATCGCAGATTGGCATTTCCCACGCCAATGTGAAGGCGATTTTAACTAACTTACTATAAGAAATATGATGTTATAAAAATAATTTCTAGAATCTGCGCCCTACTGTGCATTTAGAGATGTCTACCCGTCGAGCCCCGTTAATCAGCGTGAGTGATGAGTGAGTTGCACCTGTCTGCCAGCTTTTAAGGCTTTTTTGTAGCTGGATATAATTTGTAGCATCTTAAAATAGGATCAGATTTGAGTAAATGTTACGGCTGTTCTCTAAAACAATTGATGAGGTGGTCCTCTCTTTCCTCCGTCCAGCTGACTGTTTGTAACTGACTTGACCAGCTGACTTCGCTGTTGAAACAGATGACGTACCTTACGATCTAAAACCCAGACATAACCAGCCACTGACGAGGTGAGTCGCCGGCGACGCCTTCGGCCCTCTTGAGTCGAGCTGAGACGGGCCAGTTTATACTGCTGCGGCTTTTCCTGAAACATTTTCTTATTGTCAAATGACTGACTGCAATAAGTGCCGTTTGACATCAAATCAAATTGCTGACATTTCCCAATTATCATATCCCATTGGAAACGCTTCAGGCAGGCAGGAGTACAAAGAGGATCATTGTTGAGATCACGCCTGGTTACAGTATAGCTGACTGACAAAGCTACAGCGTGTAAAGTTGCTTCATTCCGTTTTTAGCATCATTTAATCGTGGCCATATTCTGTTGAGGCTTTGGTATAATGGGAAAGGGGCGGTACACATTCTATTCATAAAGGCAATAAGAGCATTTATGGGAAATGTAGTTAAATACAAAAACATATAAACATTTTGCGACTCTAAACTTTATTGCAGTGAAATTTGTATCAGGCTCTAATAGACCTTCTGCGTATATGTTCTGACAAAAGCTCCGCAAAAGTGATTGAAAAGTTAAACCCTTTACATACATTACAGGTTTGATGCCCAGGTTTACAAGTGAGATACCACAGTGGCTTGTTTACTTTAGTTTACAAACCAGATTAATCTAAACTGTAGGTTACTGTTTCTGTTTAGTATGAAGAGTCAGAGAGGGACTGAAATGCACTTTAAATATGAACGCAGAGCGCATAGTATAGCGTTACAGTCTGAGGTCGCATGGATGAACTGACAACATTTTGGACAAGACACCCACACCTTATTGAATCTGTTTATGAGATATTGTGGTATACTGTAGATATAATTTATGTTTACAGTAAAGCAATTTGCAGATGTTTTGGACCTGACTGCATAGATGTAATATAGCTAGCATTACAACTGAGGACGATACATTTTCTATTTTCTTGGAAACAGTAATTCATCTTAACAGTTTCCTCAGTGTGTTTTTAGTCACACTGCAATTTCACGACACTTTTTCGTGCAATGCAGCATCGTCAGTAGTTAGATTTGTCGATAAACTGTGTCGCTGTGAACCAACCAGGTTATTCGTGTGTTGTTGATCAAAGCGCACGCATTCTCCTAGGTGGCAATTCTGTGCATAATCTGTAGCCAAGGTCCTTTCCATTCTATGTGTGCGTAGTGGATGGAAATGCACATTCTTTTGCCAATTCTCTGCAAATGTGGTTCAAATGTGTGCTACATTTGGATGGAAACCTGGCTATCCTGGTCATGATCTTTATGAGGCTCTGTAAGTGAAAAGTGGATTTATTACTGTTTTACTACAACAATCATCCTTTCCAGGTCTGTGTAAATTAAGAACCTGGTCTTATATGTATCATAGGCGAATTAAACATGATTGCATCACTTTAGTTCGTTGAGCATCAAATGCCTGCGGGCTTCACATTTCACACTCATTTCCTGTTTTTTCATGTCTTAATTTTTAGTGAAAGCATTTACAGCCCCCTCTGTAAAGTGTTTGCGTCTCTGCCTGAAACCTCATGGTAAGCTTGTACAATGTGCCTTTTTGTTTCCTGCCTAATTAGCCACTTGACAAAATGCATCTGTGTCTGCAGGGTAGCTGTATCAGATTTTAGTCTCTTTTTGTGTTTATTGGGTTTTTCATATCTGAAAATGTGCCGCAGTTATTGACACTGTGATTGAAAGTGATATTTGTACAATGTCCATGTCTTTATTGCATGGAGACTTTAAGTTTTAGAAAGTTTAGTGCCTGTTGTGTGACATTTTAATGGGAGGACCCAAGTGCAGCACACGACACCGGAGTAAGCGAGAATTAATGCTGGTTTATGGAACAAGGAAGGGGAAGATGAAAGGGCAGCTGGCGAGTGGGAAGAGAGCCAACGAAAGACAGGTGGAAGGCAGGTTCGGGGGAAGGCGAGGCTGGCTGGGGTTGGAAGCAGGCAGAGCGCGATGACTGTGCAGGTGAGTGGAATCCAGGGAGATGACGTGAACCTGCGAACAGGATTAGGACTGAGCAGAGATAGATTCAAACTCACGTTGCAACTGAAGCAATGATCTGGCGATGAGTGGATTGAAAACAAGGGTAGAAATACTGCAGGCTGAGAAGATGGACGACAGGTGTCCTGACTGATTGTAGAAAGGAGGCAGGAGGTTTGCAGATGACAGCCCCGCCTTCCAGGTCCGCACACACACAGAGGACACAAGAGGGAGGGGAAAACGCTAGAACCATAAGGGAAAACTGAGCATGGTATGACAGAGTCACACTCTCTCTCTCTCTCTCTCTCTCTCTCTCTCTCTCTCTCTCTCTCTCTCACAGGGATCATGTCTGCATCAGGGAATGGCTATGTCATTTATATGGCCGTCAAACGCAAGACCAAGTTGAAGCCTCCTGAGGTCATGATTGTTAATCTAGCCATCTTCGACTTTGGCATATCAGGTACTGGCTTATGCATGCAGTTACTGTAGTCGACCAACAAGACAAGTAGATTAGAAATCATAACTCAAAAACTGGCCCAAGCTTTACTGCATCCATGCAAATTGTTAACTGTTAGAGCTATTTACCGCGTTGTAAATAGCTGCTCTGAACCAAATGCATTCGATAAAGAAAACATATCTTGGTACGTTTAAAGTTAGAAAAGCAACATTATTGTTGTGATTGTGTGATAAAAAAGGCCATGGCAGATTTATTCTTCACTTTTTTTCCTGCAACATTACACTGATGGTCTTAACTGTATGCCCTCAATTTATTGTACTTGCAATACAATTTGAAATACTGTATAAGACCATTTGGCATTAAAAGCAAATAACAAAAATAAAAGATATTGGTTTGTCTAGGTCAGCTCGTTGAGGTCAACTATTTTTGAAAAATGCTGCAAAGTGAGAAAATAACCAAATACAGAAAACGTATGAAATGATTTCAATTCCCATAGTTGTTTCGACTGTTAAGATGTCTGTTGGCTGGGTCTTTTCCACCAAACCTATACATTACCTAGAATTGCATCTCAAAATGTTGTCACCATTTAACAGCAGAGGAACTAATTCTAAATACAAAGGTCACTTTAATTTTCATGGGGAGTTCTATGCAGCCTGTGAATATACAGCAATGTCAGAATGTATATTCTGGAGGAGCTGGTTTAAGCTCACCTTTGACAGAAATTCTGCATTGTAGAGTGAAAAAGTTTCTAGCATTGGATTGATACAGTTATTCAAATGGCTTCAGCAAATAATTGTCTCTAATATTTTCTGTACATTGTATTACAACCTACCCCATCTGCCTGCAGATTGGTGGTGCTGGGTGCATATGTTTTGTTGCTCTTCTCCATCCAAACAAAAATATCATTCCCCGGAGAAACCCTCTCTCAATTTGCTGAGCTATAGTTAACGTGCATGACTGTGATTGGCCCAGTTGTTTTAGAGCTATGAGCTACCAGTGACGTGACTGGAGAGAGTGTGCTGCTTAATCACCCTGCCATCAAATCTATATTCCACTTCACAAAGCATTTTTGCACTTTTTGCTGCTGCACCTACAATAACTAATATAGCCCACACAGTCCCTGTGCCTAAGACTTATGACTTTGCACCGTTTGTATTGCGAGTCGGGCCAACTTTATGGAAGTGCAATTCTAAATTGCTGCAGTATCCCTTTAAAAAAATAAAGAAAAAAAAGAACTAGAATTTGTGATAACAGCTTAACAGTGCACAGTTTAAACAAGACTGTGAGGCTGGACCTAGGCACATCGGTGCTTTGACCTAAATGTTAGTCAGCATGCTAACACGCTAACAATGACTAATATGTTGACGTGGCACCAGAGGACAAGTCAGGGGATGGCCAACATCAGTAGGAATCACCCTCTGGGGACAGATGTCTGTAAAACATTTCATGGCAATCTATCCAGTAGTAGTAGTCAATATACACTCACCGGCCACTTTATTAGGTACACCTGTTCAACTGCTCATTAACACAAATATCTACTCAGCCAATCGCATGGCAGCAACTTTTTTGGCATGCAGACATGGTCAGGACGACCTGGTGAAGGTCAAACAGAGCATCAGAATGGGGAAGAAATGTGATTTTGTGACTTTGAACGTGGCGTGCTTGTTGGTGCCAGATGGGCATTTCAGAAACTGCTGATCTCCTGGGAGTTTCACGCTCAGCCATCTCTAGGGTTTGCAGAGAATGGTCTGAAAAAGAGAAAATATCCAGTGAGCGGGAATTCTCTGGGCGAAAATGCCTTGTTGATGCCAGAGGTCAGAGGAGAATGGTCAGACTTGGGGATATTTTCTTGGCATACTTTGGGCCCCTTAGGACCAATTGAGCATCGTTTAAACGCCACAGGCTACCTGAGTATTGTTGCTGACCATGTCCATCCCTTTATAACTACAGTGTAACCATCTTCTGACGGCTACTTCCAGCAGGATATTGTGCCGTGTCACAAAGCTCAGATCATCTCAAACTGGTTTGTTGAACATGACAATGAGTTCACTGTATTCAAAAGGCCTCCACAGTCACCAGATCTCAATTCAATAGAGCACCTTTGGGATGTGGTGGACCGAGAGATTTGCATCATGGATGTGCAGCAACTGACTGCTGCCATCATGTCAATATGGACCAAAATCTCTGAGGACTGTTTCCAGCACCTTGTTGAGTCTATGCCACGAAGAATTAAGGCAGTTCTGAAGGCAAAAGGGGGTCCAACCCGATAATAGCAAGGTGTACCTAATAAAAAAAATTCCTTCTTTTTTTGTAAATACTTGGCAATATGACAAGAAGTAGACATTACCCAACAAAATGCTAAAATAAAAAAATACTTTCTCTCTAAATCACATGAGTCCCCTGGTAATATAATAAAAATATAAATACTGTACGGCCATTCTTTTCTGTTGCCCCGTCAGAGCTGTTATGTTGACACGAGGCTTAGTTAACGTGCATTGGGAGGCAACTCTAACGTTAATATTCGATGCTTGACCGTTTGCCCAAAGGCCAGCAAAAGGCAAAATAAATGCACGATGATTTAGTTTGGGAAGGTGGCTAACTCTTAACATGATTTTAGCAAGCTGGCTACTAATTCGTGTTGGTTTTCAAGTGAAAAGCACAGTGAATGCTACATGCATTAAAGAGTCACAGACAAATGAATGTGACGGAGAGGCGAAGTAATCCAAATGTTTATCTCCTGTTTAGCCCACAATTGATCCTCAAAAGCACGTGACTCACACGCAGGAATATCGGGGAGAGCCATCCTGACCAGACACTTTACTAGGCATGCCATAGAATGCGCTATACAATTCTTCAGGGGGTTCGTCTAGAGCATTAACTTGCTCATGTTTAAGATGTGGGAGGTTTATAGTGCTGAAGAATTTGTGGATAGCAAAACGGCAGAAGGCATTTTAAAAAAAAACACGCAAGTGAATCTCTTGTATGTCTCAATCAAGCTCTTACATGATCGAATGTTTTCTCTTCTTTCGTGCTCTCCACAAAAGCTTTAACATCTGCTATTTCGTCTTTCTGCTCCGTGCATAGTCCCCTTGATTGCAGTATGTGAAGTGCTTTTCATAGAAAGCTCCTTCCATTCAGCACTCTCAATATTACTGGCAGTTTACACCCTTGTATTGTGTACAGCATAACCTTTGAGAACATATTCAATGTATATTTCTGTCACAGTAAATTAAGACATATCAATGATGTATGTTTTTATTTTCATAGATCACTAAAATATCAAGGCAATGTATAAATTTGCATCATTAACCATTGTTCCTTTGACGTCTGCATATGAAATGCTTGTAATACTTTAATAATAATAATAATAATAATATTCAAAATTTCCCGCACACACTGTTAGAGCCTATTGTACGAGAGCTGCTAGCCCAGGTAAAACACACAGTATTTTTTTTTTTATTTAAATGTTCTTCTAGCGGCTGTCAAAAGCACTGGTGGCCTGCGTGACCGTGACCCCGGACTACACACAATACAGGTGGTGTTATCTCAACAACTTTTGGCACTAGTGTAATCCTGTTTTCTATTTATAGGTGTCATCTGTAACGCATTGCTACCTTTGCCGTTACTGCTGTGACTCAGAATGCATAAATGATTTTAAGCCTCCAAACACGTGAGCAAACGCGTGCTTTCTCTGCTGGGGTTGACCGCTCAGTGATTCCGAGAAAACACGTGAAATCTTGCCCCCAGGGGTTTTGATGTTTATCGCTTTTATGCCACTTGGTCTTGGCAAGCAGTCCACAATCAGCAGTCCCTTCCCTCTCTTTTACCACTTCCCTTTATGCTTTTCAGCAATGAGGCATTTTGTCACAGGAGCTGTCACATGTATTTCTGCTTTTTATCTATTCAGTCTTAAATACTGGTTGAGGAGAAAGGGGCTTTTGTCATGGGCGCTACCGGATACTGACTGGGATGTTACCGCCTGTAGCATTTTACTTGGTCTCGAGGCGAAGCCGCCAAGATTCACTTTTATGTCATTTCAACAGACTGTGGCTTAGGTATGCAGCACAAATGCCTGTATTAATGCAGATGCAGTTTTAGGTTTTAATTCACGTAACCAAAAGGTCCCCATATGTCTTTACGTCGTCAAAAGGCAAAAAAGGACAAAAAAGAAGTTGCAGAATATTGTCCAATTTTTTCTTGTAGTGTTTTCGAAGCCACAAAGTTCTTTCATTCCATCAACAGAATATATTTTCCATATGAAAAAGTTGATACTTTTGAATGTGTTCTTGAGGAAAACTAACTATTGATAAGCACTGCTAAATTTATTTCTGTATTTATTAATCATTATATTTATTTTATATATAGTTGTTACCTCTAAATATAAATATAAATCTGATATACAAAGAGTGTGCATGAATCACACGATTCTCTCCACTTAACGCTATAAAAAATAACATTTAATACAAGTTTAAAGAAAAATGGTTTGGAAATATGTCAAAACCTTTGAAATGTTCTGGTGGACGATGAAAATTGGGTTGGCTGTTGGATTTATTTTGATTTATTCACGCTGGCTAACTTTGTCCCAAAAGATGGATAATTTATTTAGGAATTTATTCTGAATTCTCCTGCATTATACCGTACATGTTTTGTCAGTGATTTATGACATTCGTTGTTGACATGAAGATCAGGAAATCTGATTTTGAAATGTATTCAAATGGGTTTGTTTTGTTATTGGCTTATGTAGTATACGCACCATTTTGCATCTGGCTTATGGGAATTTGTGTTACATGCCATTTCTGTCATGATTAAAATGAACGTTTTCTGATCAACGTTAAATTTGATTGTAATATTATATTTCCAACCATTCTCCTTTCTTTCCTTTCATCCCATTATCTATTTATTCTCCATTCTCTGTCTACCCCTTCTTCTTTGTCCAACCCCACTTTCCCTCACGTCCATCCTCCTTTTACTTCCCATTCGTGTTTCATGCATCTCATTCTTTTATCATCCTCCTCCTCCTCATCTTCGTCCTTCTCTTTCTCTATCATTGCAGTGACAGGAAAGCCCTTTTTCATTGCATCTAGTTTCTCCCACCGCTGGTTGTTTGGCTGGGAGGGTTGTCGTTTCTACGGCTGGTCAGGCTTCTTCTTTGGTTGTGGCAGCCTCATCACGATGACTGTGGTCAGTCTGGACCGGTACCTCAAGATCTGCCACTTCAGATACGGTACGTCAGGACCTCTTGTAACAGGGTCACATAACATCAGTGGCGTGTCCAGACATTTTTTACTGGGGTGGCCCAAGTGGGGCACTGACTTCTACAGGGGTGGCATAAAGTCTAATGGACCTCGGACCCTCTTGGGGGCCAATCTTTCCCCCGGA
>JAVQJV010000986.1:0-18174 GCA_036024995.1 Gadopsis bispinosus | reverse complement strand
CCGGGGCCGGGTCGCGGAGGCAACAGGCTAAGCAGGGTTATCCACACGTCCCTCTCCCCAGCAACACTTTCCAGCTCATCCCGGGGGACCCCAAGGCGTTCCCAGGCCAGTTGGGATATATAATCCCCCCAGCGTGTTCTGGGTCTACCCCGGGGCCTCTTACCGGTTGCACGTGCCTGGAAAACCTCCAAAGGGAGGCGTCCAGGAGGCATCCTTATCAGGTGCCCGAACCACCTCAATTGGCTCCTTTCGATGCGAAGGAGCAGCGGTTCTACTCCGAGCTCCCTCCGAATGTCCAAGCTCTTTACCTGATCTCTAAGGGTGAGCCCGACAACTCTTCGAAGGAAACTCATTTCGGCAGCTTGTATTCGCGATCTAATTCTTTTGTCACTACCCAAAGCTCATAACCATAGGTGAGGGTTGGAACATTGACCGACCGATAAATCGAGAGCTTCGCCTTGCGGCCGTTTGGTGCATAAGCACAAACAACAGTCAGAGCCTCTCGTTCCCTGGGGAGAACTCCAACACGGCGGCACTCAGCAATACACAAACTATTAATTTGTAAAGACACCATACACTTCAATTTGCTGGAGCCAATCCCAGCTAACATCGGGCGAGAGGCAGGGAAACACCCTGGACTGGTCGCCATTCAATCGCAGGGCAGACAAACAGACATTTAGGGGGCACATTCACACCACATTCATACACCGATGGGGACACAGTCCACCAGGGGCAACTTGGGGTTCAGTGTCTTGCCCAGGGACACTTCGACAGCGGGAGCTGGGATCGAACCACCAACCCTGGTGTTTAACGGACAACCGCACAATCCTCTCAGCCACAGCCGCCCTGATTCATCTTTTATTAATAAAATTGTGATGAAATTCAACATTTTCCTCCATTTCTATTTCATATACCGATTTCAGAAATTGTCATGTCCCGTGGATTGTTGTTCTGTTTTCTTCCTGTCTTGGTTCGTTTCCCGATTGTGTGATTGGATTCACCTGTTTCCCAGTGTTCACCTGCCCCGTGTTCCTTTGTTAGTCCCTGTCTATTTATACTGGTCTTCTTCCTGTGGCCCTTGTCGGATCATTTCTTCTGTTTTGGTGCGTGGAGCTGCAGTTTCCTGTGTGATTGTCACTCTATTTGTGTCGTCCTGTTGATGACTTCTGCCCTTGTCTTTGGCTTCCATGTTTTTGATTTTCCCTATGGAGACTCCCTGTGTTCTGCCCCAGACCTGGACTTGCATGCCCACCAGCCTTACCAGCCTAAGTGTTCTTTTATTGTCCTTAATAAATGGCTTCAACTGCCAGGGTTGTCTGCGCAGGTCTTTCCTCCCCGACCTACACCTCCGAACCTTAACAGAAATACTCCCAACTAATGAACTGTAACACAGTGCCTAAAGGTAACTCTACCAAGTCAACGTCTTCATATATTATGATACATTTGAGCTTTTTGAAGACTGCACATGCAAAAACATGCAACACCGTGTTGGACACAGTCATCCAACATTTCTTTCAGTGCTGGAATGCTCTGGATGGCTTGAAGCAGGGAACGTTGTGAGCTTGGCGGGGGGGGGGGTCGCACATACTGACACACACACACACACACACACACACACACACACACTAGAAGCATAGGAGTGTGAGGCTGACACATTTCATGCAGAATGTGTTGGGTGGGTCTGTGGATTTCTATTGACCAATTCGAATACAACAAATAAATCATTCTGGGGTTTGTTTGCTTTAGGATGACTGCCAACTAGCCATCAGTTTGCCCACCTGCTGCACACTAGCTTTGTCAGCAAATAGTCCAGCAGGCAGGGAACTGGCTGTCTCCACTTGCTGGCTTTGGACTATGGGAGGGCGGATTGTTTTACCACAGCCTAATAAACCTGCTACTTCATTAACAAGTTGATGAATGGGTGCAGGGTAAATGGGGCAACGGTGCTGACAAGAAAGGGATGACTGTGGTGGCCAGTGTTGACGCCACAGCCAGGGGAGAGGAAGGACAGGACACACAGTCCAAACACTGAGGCAGACAGTCTGACACTAACACACACACAAATGCATGCATGTAAGAACAAAACTTAGAAAAATCTGGAACAATTTGAGAATTTACATGTTCATTCAATATTTCTTTTCCACACATCAGAAATGATGAGTTACAATATCTTGAGTCAAATGCACTCATCTCTCTTTGCCTTTGTTGGTTGGAATTCATGAAGAAATAAGAAGAATCCCATTTGACCTGACTGAAATATAAAATGTGGGCCAACGGTGTCACGAGGCGTTTTCACAACTAACCTGTTTGGTTCAGTTAAAACGAACTCTGTGTTTCCGGTTTAGTGCGGTTCGTTTGGACAGGTGTGAACATCGTAATCGCTCTCGGCTGCGGGCCTAAACAACCAAACCGAGACCCATTAGAGGATCTGGTCTCGCTCCGGTTCCAAACGAACTCTGGAGGAGTTTGTTTGTGGTGGGAACGTGATTCAACCTCGATCCGACCAAACTGCCAGCTAATCCGTTCCTGTAGCCAAGTGTGCTTTGCATTCTGGGATGCAGCAAAGCACACAAACCTTTTCTAGTGGCAGCAGCTAGCTGGAGAACGAACCAGCAATGTTTCTCACAGAAATATGAACTAGTTCACAACAAGACCGTTCTCCTGTATTTAATTTCTTCTTCTTCTTTCAATTGTGCGTGACGCCGCCTACTGTTACTGTTTGTAACATCTCCAGACACATCTGACCAATATGAACGTTCTCACTTGGTTTGCAGTGATGCATTTCAGTTTGCTTGGATTTTTCCACAGTTAAAAGAAACCATATCAATGGGAAAATGCTCCAAATTTACAAACTCATCAACTGATGTAGACCAGAACAAACAAACTACAGGTGTGAAAACGCCCTGAGGCATTCGTATTCACCAGATCTCACTTCAGTTGAACATCTGTAAGAGATGGGAGTGACAGCCCCACCCATCATCGTCATCAACACACCACATCTTTAGAAGAATGGTGCCCATCCCTCCAACAGAGTTACAGAAACTTGGAGAATCTATGATAAGGAACACTGACGCTGTTCTGGAGGCTCGTGGAGGCCCAACACCTTTTATCTGTCATCAGTGTGTTATTGTCTGGGGTGGGAAGTCAGGTAGAGGTTAAGCTAGCAAGCTGAAACAAGCTAAGTATTATTACAATTTGAGAAAGGTCCTCATCCTATCTGATCTTCTCAACTGAAGATTTAAACGTGAATAACAAAATTAAGTCAGTTTGATTTTAGAGGTAATGGGGGGGAAAGAACTCCTCCCCTCATCTTGCACACAAGGCCTATCTGTATTTGGGCTACATGTGACCAGTGAACTGAGACAAATTGCCAGGGTGACCTGACCCTGTTCCTCAACCAAAGTTAGCGGTCCAATAGGAAACGGATCTCCGGATGACCCCCAGGCTGGTGATCCATCACAGTTTCCTTCTTCGTCTGTCTTCTTCTGAGACAGGAACTCTCCCTGTTTTTGCTTCTTGTCTGTGCAACCCAGTATGCATGCAGAAGCATGTGGTCAAGAAGGTTATGGGGGTGATCCGGCTCATCCATGTCATGACTTGATGCAGAAGGAGTCACTTAATTTGCTTTACTGATGCACGTGCATAGTATGTGTACTTGACCTGTAGGTGAATCTTTATGCAGATGGTTGACAGGAAGAGAAAAGGGGAGGAGTGGAGTTGAAATTGGCCCTAGCTGATGAGGCTACACGGAGGTCTCAAATCCACATCTTTTTCACTGACAATAGGAAGGTTTTTATCAGTTAATGTTATCAGTTATCAGTTAATAATTTGTTCCCAAACAATATACAATATATACTGTGACAACTTGGTTTCAGCATTTTCAGTAACTTACTTTAAGCACATTTTGTAAGTTACAAAACTAATTTTACACAAATATAAGATTTATGCAGTCACTCATTGGAATTGCTTTTGAAATTTAATACAGGTTGTAACTGTTGAATGAAACAGAATTATTAAAAAAAGGATTAATTTATGTTTATGAACACCATAAATTTCATGTCATCAGGATTTACAACAGTTTTACAAGGTGGAAAGACCTATTCTGCAATTAAAATCATGTGTAAACAGAATTCTGGGTCTTGCCTCCACGTTCCTGTGGTACTCTTTCCACGCCTGTCTGTGTGGACTCATGTCCTCCTCCCACTCCATCACCTCCTCTGTTCCCTCTCAACCCTGACAGCATGGCTGACCCTCCCCCCCCCCCCCGTCAGCACACAGGTATAATGTGACCTAAAAGGCCTATTCCACCTCAGGCGGGACCATGCAGCTGGCTGTCCCGTGCTGAGAGCCTAAACAGGGAGGGGGGTCATTCTGTCAGACTATCTGGTACCGTATGATACCAGTGTGCTGTAGCATTGATAGGGATCAGTTCACCCAAATTATGTTCAGAAAATATTTATTCTATTTTGCACAATTCTGTCTCTACCAAATTACAATGAACAATGAGAAACTACATATAAAACAGCTGTGTTGGCATGTTACTCCATGATCTTTCCTATACTGTCTGCACAATCATAAGGCCTCATGAGTAAGCTCACATTTATCCATAAAATTTAAATATTTTTTACTCACGCAGACACTTAAATTTGTGTTGTGGTTTGAGGTTTGTCTGTTCACGTGTCTCCATTTGCAAGCTGTTTTTATTTTGATTGGTCTCTTCTGACCTTTAGATGAGGATAAAACATTTGACTTATTGTAACCTTCAGTGTAGCAGTTGGTCATTAGCTTTGCTAACAGAGGCGCCTAAGGATTCAAAGCAAAGAATGGTTTTGGCTCAGCCTTTTAGAAGCCAAATAAAGACAGCTAGCTGAACCAAAAAAAAGAAAAGAAAAAGAAGCTAATCTTTGCAAACAGGACACACTGTCCTCAGTTTTCTTCTGGATTAATTCTTAGAATTAGTACTTCCACTAAAACTACAAACTATTAACTTCTGTGGATTATCCTGAATTACAGGGACACTGTTAAAATACACTGATCAGCCATAACATTAACAACGGTCTGCTGCTATGCAGCCCCACCTGCAACAAACTGCGATGCTCTGTGTGTTCAGACACCTTTCTCCATGGATTGGACATGTTTGTCCAGCACACCCCACAGACGCTCGATTGGATTGAGATCTGGGGAATTTGGAGGCCAAGTCAACAGTTTGAATTCATTGTCGTATTCCTCAAACCATTCCTTAACCATTGTTGCAGTGTGGCAGGGTGCATTATCCTGCAGAAAGATGCCACAGCCATTAGGGAATACCGTTTCCATGAAGGGGTCTGCAACAATGTTTAGGTAGGTGGTACCTGTCAAAGTAACATCCACATGAATAGCAGGACCCAAGGTTTCCCAGCAGAACATTGACCAAAGCATCACACTGCCTTTACCGGCTCGCCTTCTTCCCACAGTGCATCTTGGTGCCATGTCTTCCCCAGGTAAGCAACACACATGCACCCGGCCATCCACATGATGTAAAAGAAACGTGATTCATCAGACCGGGCCACCTTCTTCCATTGCTTCGTGGGCCAGTTCTGATGCTCACCTGCCCATTGTAGGCACTTTTGGTGGTGGACAGGGGTCATCATGGGCACCCTGACCGGTCTGTGGCTCCATAGCCCCATATGCAACAAGCTGTGATGCTCTGTGTGTTCTGACTCCTTTCCATCAGAACCAGCATCCACTGTTTCAGCAGTTCAAACTACAGAAGCTCTTCTGTTGGATCGGACCACACGGTCCAGCCTTCAGTGAGCCTTGGCCGCCCATGACCCTGTCTCCGGTTCAGCGGTTCTCCTTCCTTGGACCACTTCTGGTAGGTACGGCAGACCAGAACACCCCACAAGAGCTGCAGTGTTGGAGATGCTCTGACCCAGTCGTCCAGCATCACAGTTTGGTTCCTTGTCAAAGTCACTCACATCCGTCCGCTGCCCATTTTTCCTGCTTCAACACATCAACTTGGAGACAAAATGTTCATTTGCTGCCTCATATATCCCCCCACTGACAGCTGCCATGGTAACCAGATAATCAGTGTTCTTCACTTCACCTGTCAGTGGTCATAATTTTGTAGCTGATCGGTGTATATCACAGATGTTCAGAATATGTTTTTATCATTTGGGTAAACTGACCCTTTAAATAACCCAGTGAAAGAAACTTTATTTCTACAGCATGGGTGGTAAGAGAGTGATTGATAAATACATGTACGTGATCATTTCTTCAAATGGCCATACTGCCTTGCAGAATGTATGCTGGTAGTACTGTATTATTCAAATAATGATGAGCACACATTGGCCTAAAAACAAAATGGACATCCACAAACTCAGAAACCCACGAGTCAAAACACACTAAGCTTCAAAAAACAGTCCCAAGCTTGCGACCCCATTTACTTAACAACAGGCCTCTCAGGAATTTCCCAGCAGTGTGAAAGAAGCAGCAGAGACAAACGTGTGGATGAAATGTCACAAGAAAGAAGAAAGCGAGGTAGTTACAGTGTGAAGATTCCTCCTTTGGGGGTTTTGTTGTGAACTGCCAAAAGGGATGGACTTAGATTCCTATCAGTGCTGCAGGGTGAGACTGTCACACAAGAAGAACAAGCTTTAACTAGTGGGAACACAATGTTGCCTGACACTTTACTGTTTGCATGTAATGATTTACGTGCACACACTTAGCATTTATCCATGCCATGGGGCAATGTCTCAGCCTATTTGATGGCTTTCCAGCTGCCAACAACACTTGTCATGTGAACTGAATTTGACCCGACATACTGCTGATGTTTCTACAGTTACGCCCTCCAGCTTCACGGCATTAGACCTGTCAGTGTGCGGCCCGCCACAGTTCCTGTGCTGTAATGTAACATAAGTCTATTGTGCCCAGTCACGAAAAATCCCAGGAGTAACCATGCTGCTCTTTATTACAGTGCATGTCTTTGTTAAACCCGACTTATTCAGATGATTTGGTTCAAGGACTTCTTCCCAGGTGTTCGATTCAAAGAAGCCCCCCTCCATTTCAGCGACACACACACACATGCTGTATATACACACAGGTGACAGTGTATGTTTGAGTATTGGGCGTGTGATTCAGTGCGGTGCAGGCTGTGGATGAGCCGACCCCATTAGAAGCAAGGGGGGGTTGTTGGCTCGGCTGTGGCCTGGGCTGCTCACTCGCAGGATAATTTACGGCCCCTTCATCCTGGCGGAATGTGTTTGTAGCCAGGCGTAATGGAGGCCATCCATTCTCCCTGTCAGCGTTGGGAAACACTTTTTTAGCTGGCTATGGGAGGAAATGTTTGACAGAGAGAGGGCAAAGCTGTTTCTATGCATGGTAGCTTGCAAGGAAATAGTACTTGTGGGCTTCAGTGTTTGTAGGAATACGGGTGTGTGAAAGATGCTGTTTGTTTTAAGCATTTCTCTTATGAATGTATTCACTTATGGCGCCATAATTGCGGGGCCTGCACAGTCTACTGTAGGGTTTTGAGAAACATTTACATGTGCTACATGCTCTGTTTAACTGTTTGTCAATGAGGCCTGTAAAGTCTGTTCATTCCTCTGTCACAGAGGACACGCTATTTCTAAGATATAGCAGCTTGTCATCGGCATATCACTGCATCTTCACTACCTTTTACAAGGTGAAGGGGAATACCCAAACAAAATAATTTGACAGGTCTTATTGATTTCTTCTATAGAAACAAGGTCTTGTTGTGAGGACTCAAATTTGGCGAGGATGAAACAGCTGTGGTCTATCAAAGTCTTGGAAACAACCTGACAAAAACACAGCTGCATGGCGAGCCAGAGACAGAAGAGACAGGAAGGACAATTTTGGTAAAAGACTGTGTGAAGAGAAGAGGGAGACAAGGAGCAGCCCACGAGGGGTGATACTGACACTAAATCTCTCGTCCTCGGCTTGGCTTTGAATCATTCCAAGGCGGCTGTGGGAAGTTCTGAAGTGATGGAAGTCAATGTATAACACAGACATGGAGGGAGCTGAGCTCCAAAATGGCTGAGCAGCATCACCTCTGTTCCTCAGCAGAGCTGTCATATCGACCTTCACTGAGAACCACAGCAGAAGAAAGGGAGCGCACAGGAGCAAGGGAAATAAATCAAATGTGTATACACTATGTGTGGCTCTGTGTGTGCAAATGCATTTGTTTATATGTGTGAGCATGCATGCATCTGCTTGTGATTGTGGTGTAGGTGGGTTGCCACTTTAATTAATTCCCCTATCTCTTCCCACTGTTAGCTCCTCCTTTCCTTGTCGGCCGTTGGCAGGTGACTCTTGTTAGCTGCACAGCGAACGGGGAAGTGACTGCGCCTGACAATATAATTTACATTGTCTGTAGAGAGCGACTGGAGCACGGCAGCCTTATTTATGCCACATTAGGGGATTTGCCTGTGCTGCCGTCTCCAGGTCCAATCCATCAGATGGCTGTTTTCCAACGTCGCTTTATTGGAACGTGCCCTTGAGAGCATGCTGAGTAGCTGGGAGTGTGTTTATGTGAGTGCGCAGCAGTGTGTGACAGTGCTGCGTGTGTTTACATGAAGGCATTTGAGAGTTTCTTGTGTATCTGTGTGGACTTCTGCTGCTGCACAAGTGTGACGATGCAGTCGACTGGCTGTGGCCAGCATTCAGACAAATGGATTCCATTCTCCAACAGACCAAATTACTGCTATAACTCCAGAAGGGAACAATGATTACTAGGCCATTGTCATATCAGTGTGCCTGCACAGCAGAAAAGTGGCTACTTTCCTGCTGTGCCAGGGCTTCTTATGCAGCGTGTCCTCTATGGGAGTGCTGAAATCCTTCCTTCTTTGGCTGTCAGGTCTTCCTCTATTGACTTGTCTCCCTTTGTAACACTCCCAAATTACAGTCAAGTCATTCCCTCGGCATGTATTTTATTGGATAGCGATCTCGATAAATGAGTTAGATACAAAGTGACACGGACACCCACAAGCAGTACAAGCATGGCACAAGACTTAGTGTACAGGAATATGCATGGGAGAGTTCTGGCAGTAGAACAGTGTAATGAACAACACCAAGGAGCTCATTTTTCACAGAGGATACAAAATGTCGGGTCCGGAAAGACATGTCGGAGCTGCGAGGCGGCAACACATGCGGCTCCAAGTGCTGCTCATTAATCATAAGCCAGGGAGTGGCAGCGAGGGGACCCATATCCATCTGTAGCGTACTTATGAGAGTATTATAAACGTGCAGTGCAGCTGCTTGACTGAGAGCGTAAACAGCTAGCAGTGTACTGCAGAGTGTGCCCGTACAAGGGCACTGAGCCTGAAGCACCTGTTAGGACACACTGAGGTCGTATTGGTCACCTGGTCTGCAATGCAACATAACACATAAACCTACTTACTTTATATTTAGGTCAAAAAGTCTAGCTTTTTTTTTTTACCTCTTCTGTTCTCCTTCTGTCCTGTTCTCTGCTTTCATTTGTCATGTACTGTATATATAGGCAACTTAAACACTCAACTAAAATTGTACATATAGAGTTGGCTTGGACTTGATCTATATTAAAAAGTGCTGTGAGATAACTCTGTTATGATATAGCGCTATATAAATAAAATTGAATTGAATTGAATTGAACTCTATATCGTATAGCTGTAAAATTCTTGCTTCCCCAATTCTGGAACTAAGATAAATAACATCTTGATGACAGTTTAAAAGCTGTCAACACGTATAAAAATATATAAGTTAACATTGTATCGCCTACTGCTCTGTACTTTGAAACCTTGATGAGTATGAAAATATAGTACATGTGTTGATAGGATTTTTGGCCAATTTGTTTTTAAATAACACACAGAGATTCATTCATGCAGTGTACAACTTAAGCTTTAAAGTGTAAGTGAACACCAGACGGTTCTGTTTGTCTGCTGCGCCTCAGCCCAGCATGGCTGATTATTGTGGCTACTGGTGCAACAAAGCACGCTTCTGGCCAGCAGTGATGTCACAGTGTACTGACACACCCTAGAGTACACGTCTACATCCCTGCAGCAAGATGACAAGTTAAACCGCAGAATGGCAGATTTTCAGCTGCTGTTAAGTTGCGTATGACCTTCAAAGCAGTCTGTCAGTCATGTCCACATTTATGGTAAGGGACTAATCATCAACACTGGTTTAATTAGGCAGGAAAAACCCCCGTCGCCACCTAGAAAAATGTTCAAGTGAAGGGCTCCCAACTCCAAACCTGCAGACAACAGAATTCTAGCACCCACACGCAAAACCTCCTAACCCCACCCAAATCTACCCAACCCCACCTAAAACACCCTTGCCCCTCCGCATATCCTGGGGTCATGGGGCAATTTGTCCCTTAATTAATTGATGCTGCTTCCTTGCTGTAAAAAGACAATAAATGAGGGTAGGGTGTGGGCTGGGGTGCTGTGTCAGTGTGTGTGTAGCTAATGGCTGTACAGGGCTGTGGAGGGAGGGTGGCTGATGAATTAGGCAGAAGTGAACTTTACACCTCGCCCATACCAGTGGGAGGGAGAGGGCAGGAGTGGGGGGGGAGAAATGACAAGGCCTATCACAGTGATGGAGTGGATGTGCTACTCTTGGCTGCACACTGCTGTTTGCTCTCATTCTCATTCTCCGCCTGTTCAGAGACACAGACAGAAGCAGAGACACGCTGCTCTTCAAACGCACGTCCAAAATCATACTGCACCTTCCAGATAACATGAAAGAATCTACGCAGTACGCAAAACAGGCCTCGCCATCGACAGTAAGAGAAGCACAACTGCTCGATGTGAGGGCCCGAGCAGGAAGGCACGAGGACACGGGTGCATCTTCTAATGCAAACATGGTTTCAAACAACTGAAATGTCTCAACTAATCAGTAATCACTTTAACATCGCAACTGCCCTGACCTAACAAACAGAGAACCCAGGGGAACATATCTACTCAGTGGTCAGTCCAGTAGGGACACACAGGGGGATTACACAACATTTAACACACTAACTAACTCAAAACACTAACTGTCTGGCCAGCCTTTAACCTGAAATAAACCCTACTAAACACAGCAAATTAAATGAAAAAATGCTTAATCAAAACAACTAATATTTCCCACATAATCATTTAAGATATTTCCAGTCTCCCCCCTGGGATGGCAGGTAGTTGGTACATCCTAATTGGCCCCTCCCACATAACAGCCATCCCTTCCTGCAGCCCGTCTTTTGCCTTTTCACAGCAGAGAATAAATAAATATATAAAACTTGGTATTGTAAGCATACAAAAGCTAAACGTATGTAACTAATGTAATCATCAACTGAAATAAACCACGAGTATGCTCTAATCTGAAGAGTTGTGTGTGTGGTTATTGTTTTTGTCTGTGTAATATAGTTAAGGCCATGTGGTTACCGAAGCTTGAGCCAGTTGTGTGGCTGTGGCTGTATCTATATACAAACACCTCTCATACTGTACCCTGCTAGGGCAGAAAGATGCATTCAAACTCCATCACACACACACAGATTCATGCAGTCAACATTAGAGCGCCTGCAGAATGTAGAGCCTATGTTTACATGCATG
Source organism: Gadopsis bispinosus (assembly GCA_036024995.1). Lineage (NCBI taxonomy): Eukaryota > Metazoa > Chordata > Actinopteri > Centrarchiformes > Percichthyidae > Gadopsis > Gadopsis bispinosus. Next base: position 6,613 of record JAVQJV010000986.1, on the reverse strand, counting down.
CGATAACTATTGGCCTCGAGTCTTTACGTCAACCTTTGATAACTTGAAACTGGGTGTTGCAGGTGCTGTTAAAAACATTAATCTTCCTGCTCGCTGACCACACCATAGTTCATTACTTATAATTCAGGTCAAGGTCAAATTAAAGGTCAACTTTAAGAACCTAAAGTTAAATAAATAAAAGAATAGACAGCCTAGACAAAAGTTGTTAGACTCTGAAGGAACAGCTACTGGCAGATAAATGCAGTTGAAGTGACGTGGGCTAACTTTTGCTTAGTGGTGACACGGAGGGAAATGATCCCATTAATAAAATGCTCTGATTATCACCCAGATTATACCCACCTCTGATTATATTACCCAGAATGCTGTGCAAACCATGTCTCTCCAACCTTTGTGCATTATTAAATGGTTTATTTAGCTCAGGAAGCTAAATACTTTTCTCCACTCAGTAAGGAATAATTAATCATTCTATTTTCCTAAAAAAAATCTAAATCTCCAAATCCGGAGATACATTAAGTGTTCCCGTTCCAGCGGCCCGCCGGAGGGCCGTCTGCATATTAAGTATGGAATTCTGGCTATTCTGGCTATCGTTCGAACGCGTAGAGTCTTGTGATTCTAGTGACCATTTCAAGATCCAACCACAGCAGCTGATACAATCAACGCTAATGTCCGTCCACAAAGTAAACAAACTTATCTCATGGTACCTGTGATGTTGTACAGAAATCCACAGATCAACAACAAGAAGACGCCAGAAACGCTCCTGTTCCGCTGTAAACAGTCCTGACGATAAAAATCCAGTCAAATATTTAGTCCAAAACACGTTATTACATCCATATATCCCACGGAATGCTGCGGCATCATGTCTCAGTAGTTGACAGTTGTGCATAATATTTCACACGTTCTCGGTAATGACTTCGGCTCACATGAAGATATTTTCGAGATCTTGATTTGAAAATGTCCGCGGACTTCCTATCTTTTGATTGACACCTCATTTGACCCAATCGGACCTTTTATGTCCCTACGATAGCCAATGATAGTCTGCATTGAAGGGAAGTGCATGCCCCTCCTTTTTCTTCTATAAAATGAGCCAATTGCAGCTCGTCATGATAATGATTGGCGTGTTGCATAGCCAATGACATTATGAAGACGGGGATATGTCGCTTTAGGGGTTTTCAGCAAACTATAACCTTTAATTGTCTTGAGTAAAGTGAACTTTGTGCGTGCGTTCGAGCGCAGAACACCGAAGCTGGGATTTTTTGTGGACGTTATAATTGACTCTTTATTTTACTTATTTAAGCATATATGTTGTGTTTTTTCTATGTTGTTCATATTTGTCCTTGATACAAATTTAATTCTAAGATTTACACTTATTTGCTTTTGGGGCTGTTTTTGGCAAGTTTGCTTTCCAGCTGTAAAATTCTATCAGTACATGCTGTACCTAACTTATATTACAAAATTCATATCTAGCTCTACTTATCACTTTTTGTCATGAATATGTGTTATATGTATGCTGGATGCCTGCCTTCTTTCAAAATCACTGTTTTGAGTAATGGAAGAGTGAAAAGCAATCTTAAATAAATCAGTAAATACTTTTTACAGCGTATTATATAAATATATAAACGTCTGCTCCGCTTGTTCAGCCTCACCACACTTGGAATCTTTTATTTTATAAAATTATAGCAACTTTCAGTCCCAAAGCGTGATAGCCATTTAAACGAAAATACATTTCCCAACATGCTTTGCTCGACGGAAGGAACCAAACCGCTCACCGGATATTGGGACGCGGCGCCTCGAAAAGGCCCTTTTCCGTCTCAGAGAAGTGTGGTACAGAGCGGCAGACACAAGTGAGTGAAAAATTCACCTTTTGCTCACTTTAAATGTTTTGTAGAAGGATTGTTGAGGGTTAAATACAAGCGGCACAGACTCCCGTGGTCCGAGAAATAAGAGAAAAATACCGCAGTTTTGTCGTAATTATGTTTTATTTGCGGCAAGTGTTACCCTACGAGCACAACGGCGCTAAGCGTTAGCATGTGGCTAACTTCTTAGCACATGTGGATGCTGCATGCTGATTAGCCACTTCAATAGATCTCACGCTCAGTACTCCCATTTCAGAAAATGTTGCGATCGTTTCTTCAGTGTTACCATGTTTTTCCACAGTAGAAAACACAATCACTGCTTTATTATTGAAAAATATGTAAACTGTCGCCATTTTCAGACGTTCGCTAGCTTGGCAGTTGACATCGCTCAGCGTATCTAACGTTACGTTAACTTTAAAGAAGCAGGCTTCAACTCGGGCCTTGCTGTGAACGCGTGGCTCTGTTTGATCCTATCCTACCCTACCTGACCTTACATCTAACTGTTACTCATATTAACGTAATATGTGCCAAGAAAAAATATTTAAGTGTGTCTGTATGTAATGTCGGGTAGGTTATCTTGAAAACAAGAAGTGCAGTGGATCTCAATCTGTAATTGTTATATGGGATTAATTCGATGTGTCGTGTTGCTCGAGGTTAGATGAACAGTGCGGTTACATTTAAATTTATCCAGACAAACTTATGGAATGTGGCAAAGCCATGTGACAATGACGGATCCAGATTGCTTTATGTGATCAATACCAACCGGACAACTAACCAGTTTGTGTCTCATGTAGACAACCTGATGTGATGTGAGGGATAGTTTGATATTGCCCAGCCCTTAATTCTGATGCTTGAGGGGGAACTGAGGTGTACATAAGTCTCCGTGTTTATTTGTGCTCCCTTGGCTTGAATTGACAACCTGCCCTTTTTTTTTATCCTCAGTGACTGAGTGGGAGACTGCCCCAGCTGTGGCTGAGACTCCAGAGATCAAGCTCTTTGGCAAGTGGAGCACTGATGATGTCCAGATCAATGACATCTCCCTGCAGGTAAGCAGCAAGAGATCAAACAGCAATCAAGTTATTTTAATCAATGTAAAGTGAGGCTAGAGTCACGCCTGGACACTGACCTGTTGTCCTGGTGTGCTAGAGTACTCGCAGAGGAAAACGTCTTTGCTTATTCGTTGGCTGTAGTCTGTTGTGGCCCAGTCAACCACCAACTCAGACACACTACCACTTAATACATACTATATGTCAACAATGCTGTGTTCAAATCTGTATACACCATGATGCCTAAATCACCCACTGTGCACTTTAGGATTACATTGCTGTGAAAGAAAAGTACGCCAAGTACCTGCCACACTCTGGAGGACGTTATGCCGCCAAGCGTTTCCGCAAGGCCCAGTGCCCCATTGTGGAGCGTCTGACCAACTCCATGATGATGCATGGCCGCAACAACGGCAAGAAGCTGATGACCGTGCGCATTGTCAAACATGCCTTTGAGATCATCCACCTGCTGACTGGAGAGGTATGTACTGCTAACTTTCACAACGATTGTCAACCATTGTTTAGAGTGACTAATGCTGCTCAGCATGTGCAGCATGATTAAGACAGATTTTTGGAAGGAAACAACATAAGTTACAACAAAGGGTGAAATGTGGTACTGATATTCAGCTGATACTATGACGTGTTGCACAAGAGCTTTTTATGGGCAGTTATTGTTTTTGCCTATTTACACTGGGAAAAAAACTTCTAAAAGCAGCAGCAGTATTAGTTGATTTTCATTTAGTGTTGGGTCCCCACTGATCCAATAGTAGTTCGTCCTGCTCTGAAGAGACTACACAGAAGATTAGAGGGTGCCCTTGTGATGGAGAAAACTCGGATAATGCTTCAACTAATTGAACTTGAAAAATACCAATTAGTGGTTAATTATGCCGCAGACATAATCAAAGTAACTAAATACAGACTAGTTGATGTACTATGAATTATATTTTGATGTTTGACTTGAATTTCTATAAATATGTAAGTAAAAACAAATTTGCTCTAGTCATAATGTACATTACAGAAGTTACCCAAAATACCTTGGCGCTCGTAACGTTAGTTAGAAATATTACTGGTGGCAAAACACAATATTGAGCAGATTACCAGCACTTTGTCAGGTTTCAGTAGGTATCCGGTGTCATGGATAGTTTTCTTTATGTTACCACATGGGGTGTGTTGACTGAAATTTCTTATTTTAAATTTTGTTCCCAGAACCCCCTGCAGGTCTTGGTGAACGCCATCATCAACAGTGGACCCCGCGAGGACTCTACCCGTATCGGTCGTGCCGGTACTGTCAGGAGGCAGGCTGTGGACGTGTCGCCCCTCCGCAGAGTCAACCAGGTAACGACTCATTTACATCTAAAACAGTTATCCATTCTGGATCTTTCTCAAAGGCCGGGTAATGTGTTGTGTTGCAACAAGGTCTTGCAAGTTTGGAAAATGCCTCGTTTTAAGGTTAAGAATGTGCTTGATATCGAATATACTCCTTGGAAAATTCGCTATTTTCAGCATAATCTGGTGTTTCATCTACACAATCACTCGTGCAAACCAAAAATTATTTCAAATTAAATGATACAGGTTCATATTTTGTCTCCTGGCATTCATGGTAAAAATTGATGTGATGAAAAGGCTTCAAGTCTGGAAATATTTGGGTTAGGTACCTTGAAAGAGTAATCTATATGAACCCTGAAATTTGGACCAGACAAAATGGTTTTGTGCCCATTGTAAGTGCAAAGGGGAAGAAAAACTTAATTTTAGGCTGCATTCTTCCTTTTCACCATTAAATAATCCTGCAAAAAATTACTTGTATTTCTTCCAGAAAGCTGCTTTCTTTGTGAGGTGAAATAATTGTATTTGATGTATTAAGCGAGGCTAGAGTCACGCCTGGATACTACCCATTGCCCTGGTGTGCTAGAGTGCTCGCAGAGGAAATATCTTTGCTTATTCATTGGCTGTAGTCTGTTGTGACCCAGTCAATCACCAACTCAGATACATTATGCTACCAGTTGGTGCTTATTTCACCAAATAATGTCGGCTCGTCTCATTGGCTCATGTTCTGCTCTTTTTCGTCTCGTAGGCCATCTGGCTGTTGTGCACTGGAGCAAGAGAAGCTGCTTTCAGGAACATCAAGACCATCGCCGAGTGTCTGGCTGATGAGCTGATCAATGCAGCTAAGGTAAGCATCAGATAACTCTAATTCCTATTGCGCATTCCTGATGCTTTTATGTACAGCCCTTGTTAATGGTCAGAGCTGAAACATAACCTTATGGTGAATGCAGAATTTGTATTAAATTTCCTCTCCTTTCAGGGTTCATCTAACTCCTACGCCATCAAGAAGAAGGACGAGTTGGAGAGAGTTGCCAAGTCCAACCGTTAAACATGTTTGCTTTCTAACAAATAAATTTGAAGAAATACAGAATTGCTTGGATTCTTAATAGTGAACAGGACAGCTGTCGTAAGTTGTGAATAGACTTTTATTATCACTACACTTGCTACAAATTCATACATAAGAAAGCGAAAGCATTTAAAAATTCTGCATTTTTATTGGCTACAACTGAGACGTCAATAAATCAACTTCATAATTAGAGCATTGAAAGAGGTACCAACCTTTATGGACTGCAGACATGAATCTGGGTACCACTGGGTGTCTGCAAGTCTTAAAGGACTGAACTGTTTCCTTATGTATTGAAGTTGAATTTAACAGTCTTATATTTCTCATATGCCATACAATGTAAGTGTCAATTTGACAATTAACAGTGAAGCTACAGCTGAATTTAGTGGTTTCAAGGACAGTTCTGTGAGGAAAGCAGCATGCTGCACTGGTGATCAGTAGGGGGGGCAGTGGTGCCAACAGTCAGCTTGTTAGATGTTAAAATTGAATCATATTCTCATACAGATGCTTTGCGTCAGTGATTTTTCCCTAGCAAATACACAAGAATTTCAATCTGGCTGTTTCTTCACCCCGTCATGAACACGTGCAGGAAAACTAATGTACGGTCAGACATGTTTTTAGAAATAGGTGTGTTTTCTGTTGATGAGGAGGCAGAGCGAGGACAGAGACGCTCCCAGCTTGGAGACCTCGCTGCAGGCTGTAGGCAGGAGGGTGTAATCCTGTAGCTTCTGGAAGGCCTGAAGGGAGGACGGAGGAAACGACTTACTCATCCAGACACATGCTCATTATCATGGGTACAGACTGTACTGGATACACTTAAAGGGACATGTTATTGGCTAATAAAAGATGGAAAAAACAGCTTCACTGGCTGGAATTCACAACAGAATGACTTAAATAACTTGCAGCTGACAGTGGCAAAAAAAAGTCACTTTAGACTGAACATGTTTGCCTGGCATCTAAAACTGACAATCTCAGAAAGTTAAATGGAGAGAAACTAACGATGCAAAGAGCTTATAGTCGTCTAGACTTTTTGAGAGCATCAGGAAAATAAATCATCTCCAGGCTTTCCATTGCTTAATAGAATCAACTAGAGATTCACATCTGCCCTGTAAATAAAATGAAGTTGCAAATGTTTCGTTTGCAGTGGAGGAATTTAACAAAGTACAGTTACTCAAGTGAGGTATTTGTACTTGAATGTTTTCCTTCATGCTACTTTATACTTCTACTACACTACATTTATTTGACAGCTTTAGTTACTTTACAGATTAAGATTTTACACAAAAGCATCTTATATAAGAGCTAAAATGTTTTGTTTATAAATGTGACTACCT
>JAVQJV010000976.1:0-15725 GCA_036024995.1 Gadopsis bispinosus | reverse complement strand
AGTTTAGGTTTAGGGTTTATTCTTAGGCTTGAGTCAAAGATGGCAGCAGCTCCACCTCCTCGGCCTCGAGGAATGTGAGTATTGATGTGACTGGATTCATTTAGGCTGACATATTCATCATTACACAGCAGGTTTCAGTAAGACAGAATAAATCAATGTGACGGTCTGATGTTAGATCATTAACTAGTACAGCTTTAGATGATCTGATGTTTAAGAGTCCACATTTAATTCTCCTGTTTTGCTGGACTGGTGCAGTGGTGGTTAATGTAAGTGTTGGGGGGCAGACACCCTCTCTGTGGAGTTCAGGTGGGTAACTGGAAGCAGAGAAGATGTAGGACTGCAGCTCTGCCTCCTGGTCTCAGCTCTGAGTTGTCATGGCTTAGGGCTGCTAACAAACTCAACTAATCAAAGAATAGTTTGACATTGCGGGAAATATGCCTTTTCACTTTCTTGCTGAGAGTCACTGCTCTCAGCTGACAAAGAGTTCCAGCACATAGCTCTGTAAAACCACAACTTGTCCTTTATTCTTTTTACTAATTAGAAAGAGGAGATATAACATGCCGTTTAGTTAAGTTAGGAGGTGCAGGAAGGTGGAATCTTTTATCTTTTTTGTATATAACCTTCATGTGTGTGTGTTTCTCACGTGTGGCAATAAAAGACCTCAGGGTCCGTGTTTTGTTTGTGAGCTGTTGCACTTTAGGTACAGCAGCTGTCAAAATGCCTCATCACACCGAGTTACACCCCAACTGAAGGCATCATAGGAATTAACATCAGCCAGCAGATGTGTGGCCGGCTGTGGGAGTAGAGTCACTTTGGGTTTAAAAAATTAAAGTACCAACAAGATCCTGTTTCAACTGCATCTTTTTAAAAATGCACGAAAGATGTGCACAAAGAAAACCATTCTATTATTCAGTCTAAGTCTTTTCAGGACCAAAATGTATTGTTTACCTTTTCCTTTCTAACAGGAAGGTAGAAAGGAACCATAAAAGCCTGTCAGCAATTGTAAAGTGAAGTATTCTCAATTAGTAGTTCATCGACTAAATTATGCAAAACCACTGATGTGGTCCTTTTTTAATGTTCAAAGAGCTATATTACAGTTATAATTGGCAGAATCGGCTTAACACGAAAATGTGAAGTAATTCAGGCAGAAACATTCGGTGTTGACACAAACATTTCTTTTGTGCTTTTACAGGACATTTTTGAAACTGCGTGGATGCTGATGTCCGAAAAAAACTTCCAGCGCGTGTCTCTGGCTGGTTCTGCGCAGAAGTTGAAATCGGATTCATTGCAGACTCTTCATGATGGAGATGCAGACATAGGTACTGTCTCTCTCTTCAAACATGTCTCATGTTTCTGTGCAGTTTAAAGCCCCCTGTTTACCTCTTTGTAGGCCTTCTAGACGAGGCAAAGAGAATCGTCTCATCCATTGATGAAACACTCGAGGAGGGTGCGTCCATTTCATACCAACATGATAATATGGACCTGTACACAGCAGAGGAACCAACCAGCCTGAGGGACCAGGACCCTACTGCGATGGCGGTCCAGGCTTCCCAGCCCTCAGCTGAAGGGAGCGCTATGAGTGGGTTACACCTGCTGAATGATGGAGCTCTGGGTCTTTCTAGCAACCTTGAAGAAGAGGCCCAGATGTCTCTAGCCATCCAGTACTCTATGGAGACCAGCCATTGGTCCCTGGAGGAGGAGGAGGAACAGCTGCAAAGGGCCTTGGAGCTGTCCAAGGAAATGATCCAAGATGAAGCCTGTTCTAGCAGCACTGACAAGATACCCCAGGTAGACCAGCTGGGGAGGAGCATCAACATTTCCTTTGAGGATGCCATCAAGGCAGCCAACACCATACAGCTAGTTGTGTTTGCAGGTTATAGCTGTGACCTGATTCGGGTGGACATAGCCTTCGGGAAAAAGGTCAACCAGAGACAGGTCGAGGAGAAACTGGAGCACCGGAGTGTGAAGAACATGTCCGAGTACCACAGGAAGTGTCTGCAGATGATCAAGAGGAAGCACGCAGTCGAGATTCAGATTGAGGGCACCATAATCACTGTTTCTGGCTTCAAGGACTTTGTGACCGGAGCACTGTGCGACGTGAAGCTGCTGCTGGAGAAGGTCTCCAATTCTCTGTCTGACCAGGATATCCTTAGAGCTGTTCAGTGGGTGCATCATGACCCAGACACAACTCCTTATCCACCTGATGCTACAGTATTCATCGAGAACGCTTGGAGGATGAAGCGTAAAAAGGTCGATATCTTGCTGGACAATCGGCCCCACACCATAAACTTTGAGAAAATGCAAGAATTCAACATAGCTTCAGGGAAATCTGTGAAAATCTCCAGGAAGCTGCCACCTTTTGGGGATTTGGATGAGAATGTGTCAGGTAAATGGAACTTTATAGTGTTTTTATGTGTCCTGCAGAATGACGCTCCTGTGTGTTGGTCCCCGAAATGCAAAAATGCAGTAAACGATTATCAGACAAGTCAAAAAATATAACTGAATGCACCATTTTAACCAGCAAGCTGGCGCTAACCAAGTTAGTGAGCCAACGCAGACAGCATGCTTTTAACTTCATAACATTATCATCATTTCATGTTTCACGTCCTGGACTTTGTGTTAGCCTTGACATTTTGTAAATGTATGTCCGTCAGTGTTTTCTTTCTCATGGTGTTAAGCTAAACTTAAAGCTTCTAAGTTAGCTAGCTAAATGTGTTAGTGTTAGCTTGCTGGCTGAAAGGCTTTAGCTACTTTTACTAGGGTTTACACAGTGATGCTACAGCAGTATGTGCTGCAGCAAATGGATGATATGGAAAAGGGTGTGTTTTTGGACGCCATTTTTTATTATTTCATAATGTATTTATTTTTTTGACCTGTCTGATAATTTTTTACTGCCTTTTGCCAGATTTGGGGCTCCAAATCTGCATTGATCAATTATAGGAATTATGAAAATAAAGTCTACTCTAAAGACCAAATCTCTTGTTGACAGAAGAGAATTACTCTCTGCTGTCAATCCTGCCTGAAGCAACCAAAGTCGACGAGGAGTCTGATGAATTTCAGAATGTGGTGAAGAATTTCTATGAGACCATACAGGAATACCACAGCAAAATCAGAATCGTACAGGTGAGAAAATGAGCTGCGTATTTTGGCAACAAGCGATTTGGGGTGTCTAACAGTAAGATTTCCCCCCAGGTGGAGAAACTCGTCAATCGACTGCTGTACAATCAGTACAAGCTGAAGAAGGAGAGCGTTCTGCAGCTTGCCGTGTATCCAGAAGTTGAACGGACTCTCTACCATGGCACAAGTGAGAAAAGCGTGAAGGAGATCTGCATTCATGGATTCAACAGAAGCTTCTGTGGAAAGAATGGTGTGTTTTTGATTCCCTCTCTCTCTCTCTGACTCAACTGGTCTCTTCTTGGGCATCAATCTCTGACATCTTGGTTTCTCCACACAGCCACCAGCTACGGTCAGGGGGTGTATTTTGCTGTCAACTCTGCGCTGTCTGTCCAGGATCAGTATTCACCCCCGAACGCAGACGGACACAAGTTTGTTTTTGTGTCAAAGGTCCTGACAGGAGACTTCACTAAAGGCTGCCATTCGATGAAGGCGGCCCCGCTGAAGGAGAACAGTGACATTCCCCTCAGATATGACAGCGTGACTGATGACATCACCAAGCCGAAAATGTTTGTCATCTTCAACGACACGCAAGCTTTTCCTGAATATCTCATTACGTGCCAGAGAATCCACCGCTGAGGAAACCGATCAGACGTCGTGTAGCAGTCGTAACATTTGGAGAAAGGGACTGCTTTTGTTTGAATGTTTCCGCCTTAACTTAAAAGTGCATTTGATTTACAAAGGGCTACTGTGTTGGCGCGTACAGTCGGTATTTCTTCTTTTCATTATTAAAATTTAATCGAGTAATGTGCTGCACCACTTAAAGTTCTTCAGTTTAGTCAAGTCTGATCAAGTGAAACTCAAACAGCTGAACCCCAAAAAGCCCATTTTCATTAAGTAACTTGATACACGCCCGTTGGCGTGGCGGCGTTGAATAGGTGTGACTCAGCAGTTATTGCATGACATGTCACTTGTAATAGCAATTGTTGGCATTGCTCACACACGTCAGTGTCTACTCTCCTTGCTTACACCTGCAAGCATCCAAAATATGTTGTATTCATGATTTTAACATCAACCATGATCTGCTGTGGCCATTTGCTGCATGTCATCATCGCTCTCTGCTGCCAAAATCATAACCACAACAAAGTGTAGTATTGCTAAACACTATGAAGAACAGATGTTGACAAATCTATACACTTCCTGTATGTACATATAGCTTTTGAACGTTTGATTTGCAAACCTGCCGACTGCTAAAAACGCTGCTGTCTAACGGATTAGCAGACATAAAGTTTGATTTGACCTGAAAATACTCTGAAAATACTCTGATTTATTTGCTTCTGGGTTCAGGTATTTGGATTTCCCTTAAGGAAGTCTGTAGTGTGCAGGTTCTACAAGTGTTCCTGCTGATCATGCGAGAACAGTTCCTAAGTATAGTTACAGTAACAACTGGCATTTTAGAAAAGCAGCAGCTCCAGGTCCACTGCTCTTCCATGAAGACAGTGTCATTAAATAAGTGATCACCATGTCCACTAAAGAAGGTCAATTAATTGAAAATAACCAGAATGGTCCTTTATCGTAATGCTGCGATTTAAGCTGCTGCTCCACTGTAAACGTCCAGCCTTGCTCACGTGCATTGCTTCTCCGTCCCTTAAGAGTTGGGTGGACACAGGCTGCAGAATTTGCCAACGTCATTATTTGTTTCGGGTCTTTTTTTCATCAATGAAGCGCTTTGATCACATGTCTGCTGTGACCACACTCCTACCAAAGAGTTTTCGTTTTACTGTTAAGTAATGTAAAGGTATTTGTTGGTTTTTGGGTTGTTTTTTTAAGAAAACATTAAGAATGTGCAGTCTTGAGTAAGATTATTATTATTTTTAAGAAAACTAAAGCTTAAAATTATCACCCATTAGAGGAGTTTCTTGGGAACATAACGGGGATCAGCTGTTGGTGAGATTCAAGCTGAATTTGATGTGGACCTCACGGCCTATTTGCCCTCAGCTGTATTTTTACAGATGTCGGCTGCTGTGTAGAATATGTGCTCAGGAGACTGGAGTGTAAAGAAATCTGCACACAGCAAGCCACAAAAGAAAGGACAACATTAACATGTACTAGTCAACTTCCAACCTGTTTGGTCCCTGCTGTCATGTTAAATAAATAAGACAACCTTTTTACACCCTAAAACAAGCTCTAAATAGGATTGAAGTTAGGTTAATAATTTTAATCTCCAGCTATGCTTTAAGTGAAGCTGTCTGTTGTGCACGACGTTGTGAAGGTTGCCCACGCGTTTTATGAAATTGCGTCACACTCCTAGTTTTCTATATGTAGAATTGCAACTGATTCTTAAAGGGATTGTAACAGAAGAGACAGTGAAATTTATAATTATGTGTATTTTGTCTTTTTCTTTTGCTAATTTGTAGCAAATTATCTACCCCTCATTTTTCTAGGGAGTCCTGAACTCAAACCTGGTGGCTCTGAACCCTCACTTATGAAATATATTGCTTTAAAAATGGGGGGGATTTTGTTTGAATAATGAAATAAACCTGACATGCTAATTTTATGTGTGACTGGTATATCTGAGACTTTCTCAATGTAGCCTTCTGATTTTAAAGATACAGAAGAATTGAAAACGTTCTCATTTTCTCTAATAAAAATGGGCAATGATCAAATTGTGGCTCACGGCGTCGATTAAGGTTTTGAACTGCGGGGGGCAGCAGTACACCTCGGAGCAGCTCGTCTGCCGGAAAAAGAAAAGACGAAGAAGACGGCCGCCGCTGCTACATGGCTGTCGGATAGCCGAGTTAAGCTAGTAACCCACAGCATGACTCCCTAAATGTGAACAGAAGAAGGAGCAACAAAGCTACAGACTGATAACGTGTTTCATATAGGTACGTTGACGGGTTCAGTTCACGATATGCTAAAACATGACAAAAAACCGCAGTCGGGTGCACGCGCCGTGCCGTGCTAATACCGAGCTACAAGCAGGAAGATTAGCGCGTTGCTAACATAACTAACGTTGCCGGCTTCCCCCTACAGTCGTTATCTGAAGCTCGCAGCAGCCACACCGGCGCGGCTGAGTGGACACTGCTGCGTTCGGGTCTCATCAAACTGACCTCGGCTAACAGGGCTAAAGCTGAACGCTACCGCTGCTACGTTACAGGGTAGCTAGCGTTTGTTTATCGTGGGAGCATCGCTTTGCATCAGTGGCATGAATTCATAACGCAGCGCTGCGTTAAATAGCAACAGCTAAAGGTAGCATAATGCAGCATATGTACAGCAGGCGACAGTAAGGCGTTTACTGAAGGTTCTCTTTGTATTCCAGTAACAATAAGTGGCTATAAAATGAAGCACAGCCTGCTGTTGCATGTCGGTCAGTTACCTCGCTGTTAATCTCAGGTCACTTTGGGGGAAGACTTGGGTAACAAACGCTTGGTTCGGTGTGTGTATTTGACCGCTGGCTCTCGCGTTGACGTGAACACGTTGCTCAGCTTTCAGGTCAACATTCAGGATGTATGCTGTGTACAGACAGGCACACACCCCCACTGCAGTGGAGTTCTCTGTCTACTGCAACTTCATATCCAGCAAGGAGAAGAACTTGGTCGTTGCTGGGACATCTCAGCTGTTTGTCTACAGGATTATCCACGATGTGGAGGTAAATAACAGTCTCCACTTGGCTCGATTCATATTTTGAATACAAGCACAAAAGGCTTTTTGTGACGTGTGGAACATTTCTGTCTTCATTTCAGAGCACATCAAAGGCTGACAAGTCCGCAGGTATGCTTAGACGTCACACTCGGTACACAGTTGACCGTTAATGAATGACTGAATGGCGTAAGCTTAAATGAGTGCGTTTGTGTGGTCCGACGGCACTCTTTGCTTCTGCAGATTCCAAGTCTCGTAAGGAGAAACTGGAGCAGGTGGCGTCCTTTTCTCTCTTTGGCAACGTTATGTCCATGGCCAGCGTGCAGCTCGTGGGAGCCAGCAGAGACGCCCTTCTTCTCAGTTTCAAAGACGCCAAGGTATCGTTGCCTAAGCTGTGCACCCAGACTTTTAACATCCTAAAATGGGTTTTTGGCTGACCCCTGGGTGTGTTTGCTCTCCCACCAGTTGTCTGTAGTGGAGTATGACCCCGGGACACACGACCTCAAGACACTGTCCCTTCATTACTTTGAGGAACCAGAGCTCAGAGTACGTAGACACAAGACCACAGTCAATATGTGAAAGTAAATATGCACATGCACAGTTTAACTAATCTTTACTCATTTTCAGGATGGTTTTGTACAGAATGTACATATCCCCATTGTGCGTGTAGATCCAGAGAATCGCTGTGCAGTAATGCTCGTTTACGGCACCCAGCTTGTGGTGCTGCCATTCAGGAAGGACACTCTCACTGATGAGCAGGAGGGTGGCGTTGGAGAAGGGTACGCCTGCACTCCGCTCTACATTCTGCTCATTGATGTTGTTTTTAGTTGGCACTTGAATCCATAAAGCTACATCCGTGGTTAGAAAACAACAAAGGGGACGTAAAATGCTCCACTTTTATCCTGCTGCTGACACTCGATAGTGTGTCCTGATAGACTGACATGAATAGATTTAGTTTTATGATTACTACACACATGCACGTGTGAGCATGTCTGTCACTGCATCTCGTCCTCAGGCCTAAATCCAGCTTCCTGCCCAGCTACATCATTGACGTCCGTGAGCTGGACGAGAAGCTGCTGAACATCATCGACATGAAGTTCCTCCACGGCTACTATGAGCCCACGCTGCTCATCCTGTTTGAGCCCAACCAGACATGGCCTGGGTCTGTTCACTACACGATTAGCTATAGCAGCCGCTTCTTTGGTTTTATTCAGCCAGTGTATATATATTGACTGGGTGTAAATTAAGGTCATTGCAAGTTGCTGCCTTTTGTTTGGCATTCCTTTATTTACGTCTTGTTTCTCAGCATGCCAGGTTGGATTTCATGTCTGACGTCTGTCTCCTGATCATTCCTGCAGGCGTGTGGCTGTGCGTCAGGACACTTGTAGCATCGTTGCCATCTCCCTCAACATAATGCAGAAGGTTCACCCTGTCATCTGGTCTCTCAGTAACCTGCCTTTTGACTGTACGCAGGTCATGGCTGTCCCCAAGCCAATCGGTGAGTTTGGCGGATTGTCACTCGCTGCTTCTGATCGGTGTGGTCACTATAAACAAGGTTCCCACGGTTATGAAATTCTTGGAAATGTTACGACATTTGAAAACCTTTCCAGGCCTGGAAATGATAAGTTTTGAATATACATTGTTTTGGCTTTTGGTTAAAATATGTCGATAAAAAACATAACGTTATGCTAAATTCGTTCCTCGTCTTAGTAATTAAAATATAATACATCAAGAGAGAGGCAGACCCGAGCCTATGCAGCCTGTCAATTTTAAAGTACTTAAATGAAGTTATGGAAAAGGAATAAAATATTATGGAATCGTTTAGAAAATTAATTGGTAAAAATGTGTGTGAGCCCTGCATAAAGATGGCTTCTGTTGTAGTGTTTACGCATGAATCTCCACCATGTGAGCAAGTGTGTTGGTGTTGTAGCTTCTTTGACTGCGTATCAAACCTTTTCAGGTGGTGTGGTGGTGTTTGCTGTGAATTCGTTGCTGTATCTCAACCAGAGCGTCCCACCATACGGAGTTTCCCTCAATTCTCAGACGGCCGGGACCACAGCCTTCCCTCTGCGTAAGCGTTACCGTCTGAAAACACACGGCTTTGATCTGTGATAATACTTTGGGATGCTCATCACTATGTTTTGGATCACCAGGTGTACAGGATGAGGTGAAGATCACACTGGACTGTTCCAAGTCTGACTTCATCGCCTATGACAAGATGGTCATCTCTTTGAAAGGAGGAGAAATGTGAGTCATTGTAGCTACCAGCAGAATGTACACCACCAAATTATTTTATTGAACCAGGCAAGTCATTAAGAAGTAGGACTCCCACTAAAATGTGATTTTTGCTGAGGCGTGAACCAAACAAGCATGTTCCTTTACATCTGGAGACAATGTTTTGTAAGCCAGGGTGTCTCTGTAGCACCACAGTGCGTCATTTATGTTTTGCAGCTTCTTTGCCACATTGCGTTTTCGATATTTAAATGAATTGTTAAGCCCTATTGAGAACAAATTCTTATATACAATGTCGGCCTGACAAAAGGTAAAGCCTGTTGAGGGAAGGGGTTAAAAAGAGATGTCAAAAGTAAAAAAGACAGCAGCACACATCCAAACGGACATATCAACACACCCACTACTTGCATAAAATCATAACAAGCATTACGCTAAGGTGCGTATGACTCTAAACCCCTGTTGTTGTCTTGCAGTTACGTGTTGACTCTCATAACTGACGGCATGAGGAGTGTTCGGGCTTTCCACTTTGACAAAGCTGCTGCCAGCGTCCTGACAACCTGTGTAAGTTCTGCCTACAGTGGAAGTCTGTCTCTACAACATCTTCCCTCTCTATCGTGTGTGAAGTGAGGAGGCAGGCCACAAATCCGACCCTCGTCAGACATGTGTGGTGCGAGGAAAATACAACAGAAACCACTGTTTAACACAAAACTGAGTATATTTCAACCCCTGTGTTGAGGGAAGGGGTTAAAAAGAGATGCAATTAAGGGAGTTTAATAAACTCAACTGAAGACACGTGGCAGAACACAACAAGCCTGAATGAATAATGCGCTGAGTCCTTCCCGACTCCTCTGTTGGCGAGCCTCCTTCTCTGCAACCGGTTCTTTTCTTACTCTGCGATTCTCAGTCTCTCTCGGCCGGTCTCCCCTCCATCTGCGCCTTCACAAGTCCCAAAGTCCGCCCATCACCTGCTCATCAGGTGATGGGCCTCAGCTGGGTCGCACCTGCTCCTCCAGCGGCCTGACTGCACGTGGGCACCGTCATCCTGCTCTCCAGCTGTGCTGGTTTGTTCCCCACCTCTGCCAACCGGCTGACACATGCACCTCCTCCATGACGCCGCCCCTGGTGACGTCACACGTGTTTTCTATGGACAAACAAAATGCTGGAGGGATTAGGGTTTGACTGACGCAGGTTTTGAAAGCTACTACCACTACTATAAGATTAAAGCTGTCAAGTAAAACCTGTAAAAAGTAAAAGGTCTGTCAGCTTTTAGAGGATTCACATGCTGGGCTTTCCACCTCCAGATGGTGACCATGGAGCCCGGCTACCTTTTCCTGGGTTCCCGCCTGGGAAACTCTCTGCTCCTGAAGTACACAGAGAAACTTCAGGACACGCCGCCAGAGGAGGGCAAAGAAAGGCAGGACAAAGAGAAGGAGAAAGAGAAGCAGGTGAGGTTGTGAGTAAAATATGAGTTTTAATACAGCCTTTAGTTGGGCAGTGTCGACGGAATGCCACCTTTGTTTTGCCTTGCTTTATGCTCATGTAGTTTATATAATGTCATCGTCCATCTTTCAAAAGTAAATGTGTGCAGCACTCCCTGCACTTGTAAGGATTTTATCTGACAGCCTGTGAACTAAATCGTCACTAATGAATTCCAGGAAGAACCACCAAGCAAGAAGAAGCGAGTGGAATCTTCCACCAACTGGACAGGTATGTTCGTTTTATTTTTGACATGTGGCTGAAACGTGTGTGTGTGCGTCTCAAATCACCCTTCTTTGTTTTGTCAGATGAGGTGGATGAGATAGAAGTGTACGGAAGTGAAGCCCAGTCAGGCACTCAGCTGGCCACCTACTCCTTTGAGGTAAAAACAAAACCAAATGTTGAATAGCCTTTGGTGTAAATGAAGATCTTTAGCAGGAGGTGACTTCGGGGTGTTTTCTGTGTTTCCCTACAGGTGTGTGACAGCATACTCAACATTGGACCTTGTGCGAATGCCTCCATGGGTGAACCTGCCTTCTTGTCTGAAGAGGTACACGCAGGACAACACTTCCCAGAGTCTGTGTAGAGATGTCAGCTATCGCTTACCTTCTCGAGAATTGTATTTTGAGGTTTTGATTCCATCTTACCCACAGTTCCAGAGTAACCCCGAGCCTGACCTGGAGGTTGTGGTGTGCTCTGGCTACGGCAAGAACGGTGCGCTGTCCGTGCTCCAGGTAACCCCTCCCACTGATGTTGTGTGCTGTATTAATCCATGCATACCTGCTGCACATGGGAGAAGAAGGCCTTCAAGCCTTCTGACAGAAAGCCTGTAGGAAGTCAGGTGACGTGTAGCAAGGAGGACTTTATTTCATGTCAGGCGACATCAATAATTCTCTCAGTAAATGTCAAATCATTAGTTCTTTCAAGCTCAAGCGCTTATTTTTGCTCCTGAGTGAAAGTTGAAGAAACCTGATGGTTAATTGTGGTTTTAAACTGTTGTTTACTGTCAGAAAATGACAAACAGCAGAACATTTTACAAATCTGAGGTGCTGTAATTTCTTCCCTTCTGCGTGATGTTGTGTGTTCTGCACAGTTTGCAGTTGAATGAATGGGACCTTCCCAGACTGGATTTTTACCCAGGAGACCACTGTGTGAAATGTAACTTTTTATTTGAACCCAAACCATGACCGTTTCCTAAAGCTAACATTGTGTTAACCACATGTTACAAAGGCTTTCTCCTCCCACGTGTGCACCTGGTGAGGTTTGGTATATGTGTCCTGATTGTTGTGCACCATCCTAAAACCTGTGGTCGTGAGGGCCGTCTGCCACAGGTCCAGCGATGGTGCCACAGTGAAAGTCTGGGTCTACCAGGGCTGCCTCAGAGATCGACGGAGTAGCCTGTAAACACCCCAGATACAAGCTGACAACGCTCACAATTGTTTCATACATTTGGGATTTGTAACCCCAGCATGTTGCGGGCTGTATATATACACACAAGACGCTCTCTCTGACTGTTAATTTGTTTCCATCCTGTTCTTAGAGGAGCATTCGACCCCAAGTAGTCACCACGTTTGAGTTGCCAGGCTGCCATGACATGTGGACAGTCATCTCGAATGAAGTCAAGGGAGACAAAAAAGTACTGTGCATTTCTACAAAACAAGCTTCAGGATTTCACTCCAGCGAATGTTGACAGCGTGCGTTCGTCTGTGGCGGCACTTTGAAGATGATTCTTGCTCTTTTCACCAGGCTGTAAAAAGCGACGATTCAGAGGATGGGACAGAGACCGGGGAGGATGGCGAAGAGGGAGAAAAGGACAAGGAGGAGAAGGATGAGGAGGACGAGGAGGAGGAGAAGACGGAGCCGCCCCTGGAGGACGATATGAAGAAGCACGGCTTTCTCATTCTGAGCAGAGAGGATTCAACCATGGTGACAAAAAACACACCTCTAATATCTGCAAAGGAAAAAAAAACTGAACCTGTCTGTTATATAATTGAACTTGGCTGTGGTTTTGTAAGCCTTGAAGGGTTGGAATATGCGTAATTTTAACTAAGTTATGTTTTCAAGACCGGGAATATACTTGAATTTGAATATACTCCTTGGAAAATGCTTGATTTTCAACACAATAAAGAAAAGTTGATGTCTCCCCATTCATAGGTAGAATACGTTAGTTAATGCACAGAGTGGTAAAGGCTTCGAGAGTCTGGAAGGTTTAGGTACCTTGAAAGTAGTGCTTGAGTTTGACTCCACTCTCAAACTAAACCCGTGTGTTTGTGTAGATCCTTCAGACAGGTCAGGAGATCATGGAGCTGGACACCAGCGGCTTCGCTACTCAGGGACCCACAGTGTTTGCTGGAAACATCGGCGACAACAAGTACATCATCCAAGTGTCCCCCATGGGCATGCGGCTGCTGGAGGGAGGTAAAATACAAGAGTTGGTTAAAAACTGATGGTATTCAACATAATCTGTTTCACTGACATGCTCTCTCTCTGTTCTGCTTTCAGTGACACAGCTCCACTTCATCCCAGTGGACCTGGGCTCTCCCATAGTGCATTGCTCCGTGGCGGACCCTTACGTGGTGATCATGACTGCAGAGGGAGTGGTCACCATGTTTGTGCTGAAGACTGACTCATACATGGGGAAGACGCACCGACTGGCCCTGCAGAAACCCCAGATTCCCGCTGTGAGTAAATCCTGCTTACCAGTCCTTTTCGTTTTCCAAATACGCCCCCTGCTGGCCGAACTGAAGCTTCTGGGCTTGAGTGGTTATAATGGCAACATGCACAACACACAGCATCCCTCATTTACAAACGTTGTCCTTTGTCAAACTGCCTCTCCCTCAACAGCAGTCGCGCGTGATCGCACTGTGTGCGTACCGAGACGTGAGTGGCATGTTCACCACAGAAAACAAAATGAGCTGCGCCGTCAAAGAGGACACCGTCATCAGGAGTCAGTCCGAAGCAGAGACCATCATCCAGGACCTCAGGTAAGAGCAGCGCCCCCAAGCAACCAGTTGCTACGTGTCCTGTTTAGTCGTGGATTGACTGATTGATATATATATATATATGTGTGTGTGCAGCAACACGGTAGATGATGAGGAGGAAATGCTGTACGGAGACTCAAACGCCAGCGCAGCGACATCGAAGGAGGAAATGGGCCGCGGCTCCGGCGGGCCGGCAACTTCTGGAAGTGAGGGAAGCTCGAGCAGGGCGGAGCCCAGCCACTGGTGCATGATCATCAGGGAGAATGGTGTAATGGAGGTACGGGCGATAGCTTGCATCATAACAATGATCTTCCTATACTTCCTTTTTCACTGCATCGTTTTATTCTTTATTTATGTTTTACAGATTTACCAGCTCCCAGACTGGAGGTTGGTGTTCCTGGTGAAGAACTTCCCAGTTGGTCAGAGAGTGCTGGTGGACAGTTCGTCTGGCCAATCAGCAGCACAGGGGGAGGGTAAAAAGGAAGAAGTAACACGTCAAGGAGATATCCCACTAGTCAAAGAGGTGGCTTTGGTTTCACTTGGCAACAATCACAGCAGACCATATTTACTGGTGAGTTTTCCCTCCCAGCACCTCCATGCTGAGCTTGTGGAGGTCATCACGGCCATGATGTTCCTGCAAGAGTTATGAAATAACAAACCATTTCCAGGCCTGGAAATGGTTTGTAATTATCAAAATGTTTTGGAACAGTTTTGAATATACGTTGTTTTGGCTATTGTTAAAAATATGTTCATTGAAATCCCAAAAAGAAGCTTCTGGTGTTACTGATTTAAAATCTAGTGCTGCGCTGCGTGATACACTTTGGTGTTAGTTAGCCAGCGCTAGCTGTTAGCTTATCTGAAAATGCCCGGGAAGTGTTTGTTTAATAATGTTTGGCTTTTGAACGACAAGTATAAGATCGAGGCAGACCCAAGCCTGTGATCACTATATAGGCCGAGCTATTTTAAACTAGTTAAAGGAAGTAAAATATTACATGAATATGAAGCTTATGGAAGATGTGTGGGAGCCCTGTAACCCTTCATTAACTAGAGAATGAAAAGGCTTCAGTTGAATGACAAAAGGCTTTCCTTGTTCTCCAGGTCCATGTGGAGCACGAGCTTCTGATCTACGAAGCCTTCCCGTACGACCA
The DNA here is from genome assembly GCA_036024995.1 of Gadopsis bispinosus. Lineage (NCBI taxonomy): Eukaryota > Metazoa > Chordata > Actinopteri > Centrarchiformes > Percichthyidae > Gadopsis > Gadopsis bispinosus. The sequence goes on along the minus strand of JAVQJV010000976.1, from coordinate 1,135 downwards.
GCAGCAGCCACAAAACAACCTGAAAGTGCGCTTCAAAAAGGTAAGAGCTCAGACGGACTACATCGAGGAGAATCTGAACGGGGTGAAGTCTTTACTGGGCTGCTTTTGTTTGCACAGGTGCCCCACAACATTAACTTCAGGGAAAAGAAACCAAAGGTGAAGAAGGATAAGAAGGCAGAGGGCGGAGCCACCGAGGACAGTGCAGCTGTGAAGAGTCGGATTGCCAGATTCAGATACTTTGAGGACATCTCTGGATACTCGGGGGTGAGGAAGGATTTATTTTTTTTTTACATCCGGTCACATGCTTTTTGATTAAGCCAATAACTTGACATCCCTGTGTTGTGGCAGGTGTTTATCTGCGGCCCGTCTCCTCACTGGATGCTGGTCACCTCTCGCGGCGCCATGAGGCTTCACCCCATGAGCATCGACGGCTCCATCGAGTCTTTCTCGCCCTTCCATAACATCAACTGCCCCAAAGGGTTCCTCTACTTCAACAGACAGGTACGCAGAGGACACGGCCTCCCTCTGGCTATTTGTGTTGAAACAAAACACAATGTATGATATTATTATTAATAATCCTGGACTTCCATAGACTGTCTTTTTATTAGGCTTTTAGAGGTATTTAATTACCCTTAAAGATAATTTAAATTCCCGCTGCTGGCACTGCACGCAACTGAATTTGAATCTGATGGGATGTTTCTTACCTCATCTTGCGTCTTTGCACTTTTGTACCTTCAACTTTTGTATCAAAGAACCAGATGTTGTCCGGCACTGCTGTTCTTTTGTACTGATGATTCCAGGGGGAGTGTTATGTCTAAGCGCTCCAGCTTTCAGTCGCCTAAAATTGTCGATGGAAGAAATGGATGGGACTTTGGGTAGAAATGGCTCCTCCCACTTTGCAACTCCATATCTATCATCCAAAGTTTTTGACAGCCAACAAGGCAACAACAGTATTCAAGTTCAAGTTTAATTGTCATATGCAGTTTAACAGAGTCAACTATACAATGAAATGTGCAGGACGAGAGTCGGTCTACTCAGCATTAATAAACACGATACGAAGACAAAACAAAATATAAATATAGTAAATATGAGACAGAGAAACAAAACAAAATAGAGGATGCTAAAATTTAAAGTA
>JAVQJV010000974.1:0-44232 GCA_036024995.1 Gadopsis bispinosus | reverse complement strand
TGATATTAAATCATTAACTAGTACAGCTTTAGATGACAGAGACCTAATATTTAAGAGTCCACATTTAATTCTCCTATTTTGTTGTACTGGTGCAGTGGTGGTCTTGATTTTGGGTATTTGTTTATGTATTTTTATACTATTTTTATGTGTCGCTCCTCCTTTGTTAAGTTTAGTTTTAGTTAATGTAAGTGCAAGACAAATGATTTGTCCTTGAGTTTTGTTTTGTTTAGACCTGTGCTGCTTTGGTTTTCCTGTTGTATTTGTGTGCTCAACTGCACGGCTAATATTGCACGGCCACAAATGGTTCAAACGGTTCTACAATTCATCCTGACTCTGTAACAGTGCCTGTTGCTCACGTCTGAAACAACGGTCTTTTCTTTTCCTTTCTGTTCCTTTGTTCATATGTTAGTGTTATATAAGTGGATAGAAACTCAAAACAGCATGCATAAGGAAGATGCTTAGGGGTATTCATACTCGCCAAAGCTATCACATTTACTGTATGCAGTGCATGGAATTCTTCATAAACCTTAATCAGGCTCTCACTTCCAGCACTGGCGAGCTGCACTGGGAGCTTCAACAGAAAATAATTGTGCAACCAACGATACTGAGAAATGTCCTTCGGAGGTTCCATTTTTCTTCTTCACACTAAGTGTATGATTTGTAGAACCCCTCGAGTCAAAGGCAGAAGAGCTTTGGGATCAGAGTGACCTACCAATGGGAGAAAACATGGCTATTCATTGGCTGTTTGTGCGCACCATGCTTTTTTTTATGAGACACCAGAATGTCGTCCCAGTTTTACTGATTGTCACACGTTGGTGAAAGCCTGTAAGGAGACACAACTGAGATTGGTTGGGCTGGTGTGGGAGGGCCTCTCCTGCTAGGAACAAGGAGGACATGAAGCAGAAGGAGTTTCTTTGGAGCAAATACTTGGACAAACTTCATCGAACTAAATGACTGTAACCATAACCACAATCCTCTTATCTTAACCAAAATGTTGTAGCATCATTGGCATGAACATTTATACAGACATTTTAGCTTTTTATTGAAATGTCTCAACATAACTACTGAATGAATTGCCATGAAAATATGAACAAACAAACACGCTGCCCAGAGGATGAATCCCAATTACCCTGACTTTTCCTCTTGCGACACCATGAGGTTGATACAACTACTGAATGGACTGCCATGGGATTTGGTACAGACATTCATGTCCCCCAATTCATGATTTTTTTGATCACTTTAGTGATCTCTTAACTTTTATGCAGTGCCATCATCAGATCAAAATTTCAATTTGTCCCATAATTTGGTTTATGGCCAAATACTTGGAGCATAGGGCGACACGGTGGTGCAGTGGTGAGTGCTGTCGCCTCACAGCAAGAGGGTTCTTGGTTCTCGGCCGGGTGGAGTTTGCAGCTTCTCTCCCACCATCTAAAGGCATGTAATTGGAGATTCTAAATTACCCGTAGGTGTGACTATACACCAGATTCTTTGTCTGGTGACCACCCCGCCTCTCACCCAGCTGGTATCGGTTCCAGGCTCCCCCCCCCCCGCAACCCCATGAGGAGAAGCGGTATAGATAATGGATGTCTTGGACCAAATTACATTCCCATCAGCCTCAAGTGTGATTTGTGTTTTGAGCTAATTAGCAAATGTTATCATGCTAACACGCTAAAATAAGATGGGGAGTTTGATAAACATTATATCCTCCTGCCACGTTCAGCTCAAAGCACCGTTGTGCTTATGTACACATTGTGAGGGTTTTTTGTAGTCAGTGCTTTGCTCAAACGCACTTTGACAAGTGGACAGGATGAGCCAGGGATTGAACCACCAATGGCCCTGCAATCAATGGCTGACCTCCCCCTCTACCTGAGCTGTAGCCGTCCCTGGTTGTCTTAGGGTCTCTACATGGATTATTTCCATATTGCATAGAAGGTGGCTCTGTATGAGATGTGAACAGAATTTCTTGCATCCTTTTAAGCCAGGACACATCAAATTTTAATTGTTATGAAGGCAAAATGGCACAAGGCATGCGATGAGCTAAACAGCTTAAAAATACACATTTTCTTTGTCAATGCAGGGGCTCCTTTGTAGACTCAGAATTACAGAACCACAAGATATGCATTGTCATTTCTGCTTCTGCTGCTGTCACTTTTACACAGAGAGAGAACAGAAGCACAGCCTCCAATGTCCTCCAAAGTGTGTATGTTTGCATTACCTCTTCTTGTCCAGCAGCACCTATCTGGGCCATTACAGTTTACTTAAATGTGCATTTTGTATTTGGTGTATTATTTCCATAGGCACATGGATGTATTAGCTGAAGCATTTTAAAAGTCTTAAGGCTGGCATATTCCTATAGGCCACCATCCTTATTTTGGGATCATATATCATAATTGCTACTGTGTGTGCATTTGGCCCAGGTGACATTATAAGCCTTTATGGATTAAGCTCTGCATGCCCTCGCACATTCAGCTTTTAAAGCAACACCAGAAGGTTGCAGTTTAAAATCACTGTCATTCTCTCGGTTATTACCTTACTGTGCCAAACCAATATTATCTTGTCATTTGTCATTTTCGATTCATTTCAAGGGTGTTAAATATTAACCGCGGAAGGTAGCATTCCTTTGAAGCCAGCATGCCATGTTTTCCTTTGCGGAATTGACAGAGTTGATGTTTTTCAACAGAAGTCAATATGCAAAAACTTCTCACAATTTATTTGATATCATTCTCACATCATTTCAGCACAGAAAAATATTTTGTGGCAGGTTTGGCTTTGGTGTGGTGTGTTTCTTTTTGCCAGTTTATGATAGTATGCCTTTAAGAGTCAGAAAAATAAACCCAGAAGAACCCATTAGGTTTATTCCAACATCAGTCTGAGAGCTCTGTCACAAAACCACAGGAGTCGGTATTATCTTGGTCCATAAACGTATAAAAGAAGGCAGCTCTTTTCAAACAGCATAAAGCAGCTTTTTAACGGCAAAACCCTGCACCACACCCCACCGCGCACCGATCTGAGGATGAATTATCTCATCTTTATGCAGTCAGTGCGATACGTGGATAAAGAGCAGTGAAGCAGCCAAAGCGACACCATCCGGATGTCACCCACCCGACACATTGCAAGATCCAAACTAAAGAACTCAAGTTGTCCTACACAAACAGTTTGATGGGTGCTACCTGGGCCCTCAATCACAGGTGGAGTGGAAGAAGCAGGCGGCTGAAATTAATGTTAAAATATGGACGTGGAAAGGATCTGTGTTTCATCCTCTACTCCAGGCTGTAGCTGTCATGTTGTAATGAAGATAACAAATGGTGCCGACAGCCTCCTGTTTGTAGCCAAAGTGGTTGGTAGACTGATTGAAATGTCTTGTTGAAGTCCGTGACTAACACGTCCTGTTGCAGTTTTTGAAACTCCTAGACAGAAACATGCCTGCTGTATAATCATTCAGGATCTAAGAGGATTACCTTGACCAAAAGAATTAAATCTGAATAGAGAAATACAGGCACACCCATCTGATGGCTCACGCAACGGAAAGATACAGAGACATTTTGTATCTTGAACAAAATAAAGCATGTGGACCTATTTACTGCAACCTTTCCTGTGTGCCACAACTCATATGTGCATATTGGCAGAAGATTTCAATGTGATTGCCTTGAAATCTGTGGCATGTACAGCAAGTCAGGACTAAAAGTAAAAGTTCAGGGATGACTGATGCTTGAAAAACCTCAGCTGATGTGCCCTCAGGTCTGCTGATAATATTGCCTTTGAGTTGTGTGATAACTTGTCTGGTACTCAAATGCTTTACTCGTTGAGTCTTCTTTCCGACACCCACAAGACGCACACGTCAGCTGTTGTTTCATCCAAATCCAGGCCTGTCACTGCAGCTCTGGCTCCCCAGCAGCAGGCATAAAGAAGTCCTATTCCATTATCAGCCTCTTATGAAACAGGCTGCGGATAATTGCTGGTGATACAGTAATGCAAAGCGTAATGACTATCACCTTGATCCCACTAAGAGTTGCGAGATCGAACTGTAGGGCAATTATCCTGCTAATTTCACTCCGCCAGTTTCCCAATTTCGTCGAGTTTGGGGTGAAATTTGATTCTAATCACTGGCTTGATTTAATTAAAGCATTGCATTTCTCATTCCTCCTTAGTTTAAAATGACTGCCATGTACGCCCTGGCAGTAAAACGGCATGTTCGCAGCGGATTGTGTGTACATCTGTTCAGGATTTTCAAAACGTGATTCACTTCAATGATTAAAGAGAGAGTTTATCCAGCGAGTCAGTTACTTCATTAGGAGGAAATTCCAAGTTCTAATTTTGAAGTAAGCACATTGATTTGGCAAATCTTTCAATAATCCATCTGTCTTGCTTTGGGATCCAACTGTGCATTCTTCCACCAGCTTGTGGGTGGATGCATTACATGCCCTGTATGGCGTAGACACCTGTTAATGGCTGATAGGAGCATAACAGAAACATGTGGAAGGGAGTAACCTTATGGCTGTAAGACCATAGATACATACCAGTTGGCAGGTGTAAATCCTGTTTATGACCAAAGATGGGTGTTCCTCCCTCTCTCTGTCAAATCCTTTCCGTCACTTTCAGTTGGTATAACACAGCACAGACCAGGCTGCGGTCAACCAAGATTGATGTTTTGAATTTCAAGAGTGAAATACCTCAGCCTGCTTTGACTGGAACAAGTGGTTTAGAAAATGGGTTTAAACACCCTTAACGTACACATTTCCCATTTTCCCATCAAACAGATTTAACGGTGGGGAAATAATCTTATTCCACACCGTATCACCTCGTTCAGACTCTTCACTGAAGCTACAGTATATGATGTACACACGGAGTGGAGAATTCAAACCCAAGGCTCCATGTTGCAAAATATATTTTGTCCATTATTTTATACTCAATCCCCCAAAAATTCAGCCTGACATGTTTGGTACCTTAGGAAAATGTGTGATTTACACAAGCATTTAAAATAAAGTTCTGTGGGTTTGAACGGCTTTGGCTGCAAAGCACCAGTTTGCAAAGACTGAGCCACTGGCAGTTTAATGACCTTTCTAGTGTTAATGCAGAGTTTTAAGGGAGCAATATGTAATTCTATGACTCTATAAATTAGAAGGTAATTCAGACACAGAAAGACTTACAGGGTTACAAATTAACCCGGCATTTGTGTCCTCCTTCACCAACCACACTTCATGAATCAGGGCTGTTTTCCCCTTTGTTAAACCACAACAATACAGCATCAGAAAACACAATCAAATTAGACTTAAGTGTGTGGGCATTAAACAACAGGTCAAATGTTGTTTCATGTTTTGGTAGTTGGATTCATTTGTTCAAACTGAACAGATGATACAAATATGCCACAAGCCAGAGGGAACCACAGGGACGCATCCACATACACTGTGTGAATGTCACACACACATACTCTCATTATAGCATAACATGCAATCAAACGAAAGGGTCCTCACTGTGTGTGTTTCTAAGGAGAAAATGGTTCCCCTGACGAGAGAGCGAGGGAGGGGGAGGCGGGGGAGCGACCGGCAAATAAGAGCCACAGCAGCAAGTATGTGCAAATGCAGCTGAGAGGAGCTGGTACAGGCAGCTGAAAGTGGAGAATGAGTGCCCTCCCCTGGTCGTACTGTTGCTTTCTCACAGCCCTCACCTGTGGAACTGTGAGGCATCAAGTCATCAGCACAGACAAACACACAAACAAGGCTGCGGAGTCCATTTTCAGAAAGCATTTTTAAATTCATTTTATTATTTTATAGCTAATTTACAACAAGCGCTTCACTGAACTGGAACATTTTATTTTGCTTGATATTGTCATTGTTAAATATATTTTTCTGCATCAGTTGACTTTGTTGTAACTTTGTAATCAGTCTTTTCTGTAAAAATTCATATATTTTATAAGGAATATCACACTATGATACGGATGGCTGAGAGAGATATTAAGAAATACATTGAACCCTCAAATAAAGAAATTGAAAACATATTATTCCATTCATGGATGTGTTGTCATGTGTTGTTTCTTTGATTCTCTCAATGTGTAAATGTAAATGGATGTGTGGCTATCTTTGTGTGTGTGTGTGTGTGTGTGTGTGTGTGTGTGTGTGTGTGTGTATGTGTGTGCGCGTGTGTGTGCGTGTGTGTGCGTATGTGTGTGTGCGTGTGTTGCCCACCCGGAGTGTGCAGATGTCGTTCCTGTGTTTGAGCAGTTAAACTGGGCTGTGGCTCTGATGGATTCTGTACTTGCATCAATTCAGCAGTGTGCACGGCTACATCTAAAGCCACACAGCACTCCAACATCTCTCATATATTTACAGCATTTTTGGCCGAGACCCAAAAGCTCTCTGTGTGGAAAAAACAAAAATAAATACAAAAATATACAGACTTCAGATGGAACCAGAATAAATAATAAATCATGAACAAAAACGGAAATTGGTACTTGTCATTCACAAGCTTCAGCTGTTCCACCTTGAGCCGAGAGAAGCAGGTGAGCAAAAATGAACAAACATTAAATATGAATGGTCACTTCCATCAACACTTCCACCTTCACTCTAACAATTCAGAACAAATTATAAGTAAATACAAACACATGCTCATAAATCCTTGGAGTCCTTTTGCCCGCCATCTTTTTCGTGCTGATACCTGTAGCATATAATGCCGTCAGTGCAAACTTGATTAATCCTGTTTTAATCTTAGACACACGTTAAACCACCGTCATTGCATAACATCATAGCAGTATTGCACTACATCTTTATGTGCGTGTCTCACTCTCTCACTCTGGCACACACACACACGCACACCACCCATTTACGTATTATACATCATAACCACCAGTGGATGTTATAAAGGATAGATATTCTCATATAGTATCATTTATATTTCATACATAACACACGCTTTCTTGTCACCCGCACGCACGCACACAAGAAGCAAACATACCTATGCACACGCACACAGTCACGCAAACACACACACAGCTGCATTGTACATGTGTTTCGATTCGCTTTCAACGTATACAAGAACATGTCCATTATCAGTTCAAAGCTCTAGTGTGAGGTCTGCTTTATATTGACTTGAACGGTTCAGTTATTTCTGTGTAGCTTTTTGCTGCATTTTACAACAATAAAATGGGAACTTGAGTAAATTCAACAACCAAACTGCAATATTACCCAAAGAAATCAATGGAATATTGTCTGGAGATGTTGATTTTTACAGACTTAGTCCCGTTAGAAATTGTCATAAAAAAGATATATATATATATATTTATATTCATATTTATATTTTTATTTATATATATAGGCTATTTATTTGTTAAACATGATGTAGCTTTAATTTGTGTGGACACAAGAGGGAGGAAGAAGCAGAGAAAAAGTGGAAGAGAATAAAAGAAGACCTATTCCTCCCACGCAGAGGAGTTTCCACACATGATTGTGCACATATGCGCACACACACGCACACACACACACACACACACACACTCACACACACACACACACACACACACACAAACAGTGTGTACGTCTGCGGCTGAAGGAGTCTTTTGGAAGAGTGATCGGTGAGTTGGCTGTGGTGCGATGAAGCTAACAGCTCTGCTGTTTGTGCCTAGAGAGATAACATTCATCCTGGATTCTGACTAGCAGGTCAGAACAGCCAGTCCCTCTGTAGAGGAGTGTGCTAGGTTACAGCTGAGGATACAACTCTATGTGTGCGTGTGTGTGTGTGTGTGTGTGTGTGTGTGTGTGTGTGTGTCGGTGAATGGGTGTGTTTGTGTGTGGGTGCGTGAGTGTGTGTGCATAAGAGAGCAGAGGCTAAAGTGTATGTGACTGTTTGACTGTATGCATCTACTGCTCTCAGGACTGGCCTCTCATGACCATATCTCATGACTGTGTCTCTCTTCTCTTCTTCCATCACGAGACATGCTAAAAAAACCCTCCACAATAAGGAGGAGGAGAAGGAGAACACACCCTACTTATTCGTCTTTCTGTTTGTCCTTTTTTTTCTTTTAGTCAAATTTTTCCATTGTTTTCGTCTCCTGTCTCCATTGTCTTTGAGGATGCATGCACAAATTCAGCATATGAGTTTTTATCATAATTATTTGACCTGCCTTTAAATAATGCCTCACAATATTCAACATGGGTGATTGAGCAAATGTCAGTCTTGGTCACTGATGTTCACACTCAGAACCAAGAGGAAATTCACAAGTAAAAGGACTCTTTGCAGAGAAAAGACTCCTCATCAAGAGGGAATCAGCAGGATCTGGGCGCCCTGTTCTCAGTCTTCCCCCTTTCCTGTCCTGAAACAAGGCAGAGCTGACAGGAGGAGGAGGAGGAGGAGGAGGAGGAGGAGGAGAGAAAGCCAGCAGGTGATATAAAAAGAGGGGCCAGTGTCTTTCTGGGCACCTCCATCTCAGACATAGGCGCGTGGAGGGGAGACTTGAGAGGGGCGGGGAGGGTGAGGTGGTCTTAATACTACCTCTGGGTCCGTCCCTGCTGCGTCACCTTCTGCTCTGTTTCAAGCCCTGTTCAGACCTAATGTCTTGTGTGTCCAGATATTTCCAGACTGTATGCAGATCCAGATGATAGTGACTGCAGTTCACACCTGGCATCAGAATGCATCTGAAAATCTCTCACGTACTCACTTGTGATTGGAATTTGCATTTTATCTGTCGGAAAACTGCACCTAAACAGAGAAAACACACATTACACACCAAGTTGTTTGGCAGCGCTAAATCAACTGCATTTAGGATATTTGCGACCCCAGTTTTGGGCGCAGTCACAGCTGTATTTAGAGCTGTCCACTTGTGGCCAAGATGCATTTTAATGCTAAGTGTGAACAGGGCCTCAGTACTCAATTCCTGCCTCGTTATAGTGGAATATTGATTATGTCTTTTCTCTCAGTCTCTTTCAGTCTAATTACACGTCGCTGTGTTCACATCTGTCTCAGAGTCTCTTTTTTTGGTACCGTTCTTTGCCTCGCTGTGTCACTTCCTGTGTTTGTCTCTGTCTCTGTGTTTGTCTTAGTATGCATTTGCCTCTCGGTGTCATTCTCAGTGATTGCCTAAGCACTGACTTTGCTGGAGAACAGACAGGCAGGCGAGGCTGGCTTGACTGTGAAGGTGAAGGGTGGTGGTTGTGAGGAAGGGGTGGTTGGGTGGGTGCAGCATCACAGCCTCTCCCGAGTGGGGATCCAGATGTAAGGCCCTGATTGCTCCTCAATCACTGTCTTTACTTTGTGATAGACCTCTTCAAAGCTGTCCCCTTCCACGACAGCTGCAAGAGGTCACAGGATGTGTGAGGGACGGAGAGCAAACAAACGACAGCGGCAAGCAAAGAGAAGCAGAAAAATAGAATCATTAGGGGGCAAAGAAAGAGAGTGACAGAGGAAAGAAAGGATGTTTATCAGATATGTGTCCAAGTGTTGCGTGATCTACGTATATTGTTAATATTGTGTGAGATCCCGGTAACAGCAGGCACATTTCCATTATGTGTGCATCTCTACAAAGTCTTCCACATATTTATTGAGTCTCGCACATATTCTGATAAAATGTCACATATGACAGCTGTTCCCGATTTGTTATAAATTGTAGACAGCACTGGGTTTGTGAGGAAACCTAACATTCATATTCCATCAACTGCTGTGATTTGCCCCAAATGCGTCTCTTAAATGTTAAAGTGCCACGAGTCCTCCCAGAAGGAATTCATTTTCTCATTTAACTCATTCGGCCCTGCCGGGAACACGGAAAAGTGAAGATCATCTTTGTGAAAGGGGTCTTATCATTGGCGTTTGTTAGTAATAAACAATAATAAAAAGAGAAAAAGGCATACGAAATGCACATATTATCACCCTCTGAAGTGTGCATATAAGCACTAATGAACAGAAAGTGTTATTTTTCGAAGATTTTTATGATCAACACTCAATTTTGAGTAAGCATACAGTGGCGTGCAAACACAGGTGTATTAGCTCACGTTTGCCATCTGGTGCTGCCATAATAAAAACCCAAATCCACCTGTAAGTATGCAAGGTGTGTACACAGTACAGGATATCAGTTTGCTGCTTTGAAATCCCAGGCTGTGTGTATAACCTTGTGTACACATTGTTTTCTGTGTGTTCATGTTATATAGACATAAATCCGCTCTTACCCGAGAAACACTCTAGGAAGTCTTGCTCTAGTTTGAGGGCTCGGTCCATTCCTTTCCTGGCCTGCTCCTCTGTCAGGCGAGTGTTGATCTCTCTGTGAACATCATACACACACACACACACACACACACACACACACACACACACACACAATCTTCTTTATAACACCTATTTACATGATGTACAGCATATTCAGTGTTTATTAACCAAACATTCTGAAATGTATAAAGAGTGTTTTCAGTACATACAGGACATTCTCCAGTGACTTGGGCCGGACAAAGATGGCGATGGGATGAAGTTGAGCTGCCTGTAGTCTGCGCACAGCATTGGCCGATACATCCAGGATGCAGTGTTTCCCCTGCTACTTGTGCACACATGCAGGGATAGAAATGATAAGGATTCATGGATACAGTTACTTTAGTAACAACTTTTAGTAAATTGCTAGTTCATTAGCTATTCATTAGCTGTTGTGGCTCGTTGCTTAAGCCATTCTCTAATGGAGGATTGCCTTTATAAAACACTTTGAACACACAATTCTATTCTCGATCACTGATGAATTCATAATTATAATAAATGCCTGGCCTTATAATTTAATGCAAGCCATTAGTAGTACATAATTAAGCCAATGAATTGATTGGAATGATTGGAAAAACACATTTTAAAGAATCTTATCATTGTCATTAATTCTTATTTCCTGGTACAACACATTGCTGCACACCTGCTCAGCCACCTCGCGGACACTCTGGACACTGGTGCCATAGAGGTGACTGTTGTACTGGCCCGCTTCGATGAACCGATGGCTCTGGATGTCCTTCTCCATTTGTTCCCGTGACGACACGAAGTGATAGTCGCGCCCATCCACCTCATATTCCCTCTTGGGCCGTGTGGTGTCTGTCAGACAAAGAACAAAGCAATAAAAGCAGCACATTACACTCGCACTGCTTTGAATCTCAAAATTTAGGCAATTATTTCTCTGGGAGGAATGTATTATGCAGACATCACCCTAAAATGGCTGCAGGTGGCAGCAGTGACATCTAATGAAAACCAGAGAAGGATCAGTCTCCATGACTGACAGCGTAATTACTTACGTGGGACACAAGATCCAAACTTATCAGGGAACTCAGACAACAGGTCATCATTTATCCTGTCTTTCACAGGACCCAGAATGATGATGGGCCTCGCGTAATGAACTTAGCATGAAGAGAAAGAAGAAGAAAGAGTGTAGGATCATTCAGAAAAGGGAGAAAAATGTAATCAAATTTAATATAAAAGTCTTAAATAATGGACTTCTTCTTTACCTTCCACTTGGGTGACTGTCTCATAGCTGTGTGAGGTTTTATCTCTCCCTGGTGACAGAACATAGAAGCATCCAGACAACTTTTTTTTTAGCATTTAAAAAAACGACATTTAAGTTTGCAGTTCTTGCATGCGTGTGTGTCTGTGTTGGTGTGTACTGAACACACACGCACACAAATTAAGCCATGCAAGTCTAAGTACACACGGCAGGTACAGTGAAACTGCGAATGGCTCATTAAATCAGTGATCTATTTTCAAATGTCCCAGCTAATACATCAAATGACGTTATTGACAAGAACAGTAAACACGTGACTCTGCTGGAGGTGAGGTGTGCTTTAGGCTACAGTCCAGAGGAAAAAGTGAATGAAGACTGCTCGTGTTTATATTTAGCAGCCTGTGAAATGTCCACAAATGAATGGAGATGACAGCAATGACACGGAGTACGGCAAAGGTAGGGACGGGGCTGATCTGTGGCTGCCGTTATTGGCAGCTAACACATTTGCAGGAGGCGCTGCCACTTGCTCCTTCCATTGAGCTATTAATCTTGTTGTGGATACACAAAGCAGGATCCCACAGAGTATGTCTGCTCACTATTTACATACATAAGCCTTTACATGACGCGAATGTAAATAGAACAGTAAAATATTGTCTGTGTGTGTGTCAGCAGCATGTGTTGCCGTGTCCTGCCCCTTTACTACAGCATTAACAATAACATGCTAAAGTCAATAACATGTGTAAATGGTGGCTTGCCGTGTCAATACACAGTGCATTTATGCTTCATACTAATTACCTTGAGTGCTCAAGCTGTCTCGTCCATGGTCCTGCAATAGAAACGAGAGCAGAGATTTGCACAGTGTCTGGAGGACAGTTTGAGTGAACCAGCCTCATTCAGACAGCTCCGGTGGATGAACTTACCCTCTCTTTTGTGTTACCACGAGACCACTCTTTTCTTTCCACCCTGTAGGGACAGGGAGGAAGGACAAAAAACGTTTCATTTTGGAGACAGAACAAGCAAGCTAAACTGGCTAACAAACTACTAAGCTTTTCCATAAAGTAGTTTATTTTTTTTGCTAATAACTCCTGTACACGTAGACACGCACAGAGTGGAAAAGTTAAATCAAGGTGTTTAGTAACCGTGTGAAAGATCAATAATCTCTCCCACTCTCACTCACAGTGCGTCTGACCTGTGCTTGCTGGGGATGAAGCCGACTTCCTCAGCCTCGTTCTGGGGGCTAACCTTACGGGCCTGCCACCACTCCTCATCTCCGCAGTCCAGCACATGCAGCACATCCCCAAACTTGAAGCCCAGAGCTTGACTAAGGAAGCCACAGTCTGCAGTCTTGTCATAGTCAAAAAGAGCCCTGGGTGATGAAAAATTGAAATCAGTCAATTAATAAAAACAATTTTAACAATTTTAACTTTAACGCCAATATTATGAACAGTCTTTTGCTGAAGTAGCTTCATAATTACATTATTTTCACAGTTTGAAAACCTTACATACTGCATATATTGTGACTGCTTTGTATAGTGCTTCTTTAAGTGTAAGTTACGTATGTAGAGAGAAATATCCAAATATAAGGTGTGGTTTTTTTTTACACCCTTGACACTGGCGTGAATCCTGCTGAACCGTTGCTAAGAAGTTCACCTGAGTTTTGAAGGGAAGCTACAATAAAATGGCAAAGGGACATATTTCGTCACATCCTGGACAATGGGGAGGCATGGGAGCTTCTTTTGTTGTCAGTAAAACGTTTTTTTAAAACACACATTTAACTATAACTAAGCAGAGACATCCAGACATGACCCAGAATAAACGCTTCCATTGTCTTGTCACTGCTGGCTATTGAGTTACACCTGGACAAGGTGAAGACCTAATCATTGGTTTACACAGGAAATCAAGTAAAGGAAGTTCTGATTGGAGGTTTAGTCATTGTGGCAGAGTTTTCTGTGGTTACACAGATTGTGAACACAATTTCTATTACATTATACATCTCTTCATGACATTCTTCTCATAAACTTCACTTTACACAGTCACAGGATTTTGTAGTCTGTCGCTGGTTGGTTAGTTTGATTGGTTGGTGTGATTACTTTTTGACAGGAGATGTTATGAATAAAGTGGCGCTGTTCAGGGTGCTGAAACAGTACTGAGCTGCAGAAATCCCAGTGTATCTCACTGTATTTACACAACTTTGCACAAGTAAGATTTACAAGGGATGATCGCCGCAGCCTAATCTGCAGCTATTTGGCATTCTGACATTTGCTTATGGTGTAACTGAAGTATAAGTTGGAATATGATGATTATGTAAAGCACAAGAGTTGCATACAGCAAGCCTAAGGAGAGAAGTGGTGAACTACAGTTTTTTATTTGATATACACAAGAGATGTAAAAGGGTCACACAGATTACTGTAAATTATTATGTATGGTAAACATTAATAGCATTTTACTGGTATTTGCAGTAAATTTAGGATCTGTAGTGGATGTCTTGAGTCTGAGATCGGCATAAAGCCATAGGAAGTTGTACTGTGGTACATGTGGAGCCAGCAAAAACTAAGATATGTATCTTTACCTTATCAAAAAATAAAAACTGAAAGGCCAAAATTCATAAAACTGTACTTACTGGCCTTTGAGCAAATTATCTGTTCAGCTCATTAGCTAAGGATTGGCTGCAGTGCAGTACTGCTCCAGTAATTCAGGTATAAACAAAGTTCCTTAACAACAAAGCTGAAGTCAGCATGCCAGGAAGCTCCTACAGGAGTGTATACCATAGCTTTAACAATCTTGTAGCGCAATGTTATTCTAATTTCACGTTCTTTTTTTCCTCCTAATTATCAAATGTCCTTTGGTGATAATGAATCATGTTCATGTTCATTTTTATGTAAGTGCAGCGGAATCCATTAATGTCACATGGTCCTAATACGTTGATTGTTAGCTAGCTAATGTCAGATAGCTGGTAAATTAAACAAAGCATAAACAAACTGACATTTGTTTCGGATAAATATAGTTAACATAATGTTGGCTAGTAGGCAAATTTGCATTCGCAACAAGATCATCAACATGACCTAACAATCTGATTCCCTACAAAATCAATCAAAACATAATTTCCTCATCAAAAGTCACATTAAATTAAACCAAACCTGCTTATTTTAAATTCAGTACTGTGAAATAACAGTTAATGTAGAAATGTACTCAAGTTACTGTTGCCCAACAGCTGCGGACCTCTGCTATTTGGATGCCAAAAGTTAAATTAACCTAGAAGCCTGCTTCTCTTGGAGCTGCTGTTATATCTGTGTCATACTGTACCAGTGGTACTATTTCTACTTTATGTGTGAGACCTGATGTAGAAGCCTCTCTTTGGGTTGCTCCTTAGCGTCGTGGTCCCAGAGCCCATGCTGCTGTTCATCAGCTGTTCCCTCAAGTCGTGAATCTTAGCCTCAAAACGGCTGTACTCTGAAATGGAGAAATACAAACGCATAAACACCTTTTGGATGACACTCAGACACAAACGTTTGCTTATAAGTAAAAGGGTTTCACCAACTGTTTCTCTTCCAAAATTATTCTGATACTTCAACTTAGAGTACTGCTCTAATACCAGTGCTCTTTTCCCCATATTTAAAATCTCATGCATAGAGCTAATTTGAATGATTTTATGTAATGTTACATGAGGCACAAAAAAGTTAAAAAGTCAGCGGCCGAGCCAATGAGTGATAGTAGATTTCAGTTTGTTTAAGAATTTAAGAACTTTATAATTTTTTAGTCCATTGCCAAATTTTCCACGTTACTATACAATTTTATTTTTGAAATATTCTGCAGAAAAACGGGGTAAAAATGGCAGAGGTGACAAAGTAAAACCACTTCTTCTGTGGCTTACCATCGGGCCTGTACTGAGCGATGATGGTCACTGTCTGGCCAGCGTTCTTCAGGGCTGCAGCCGCCTGTTCGTGCGTAGCCATACGCAGGTCCACGCCGTTCACCTGAGGCACACATAGCACGACTGTTAACAACTACAAATGAAAAATCAGTTAGTGCCACTGTAGCACACATTAATGTATGTGTGACAACGTTCTGAAGATAAAAGGGTCTTTACGGTAAGGATCTGATCGCCCTTGTGCAGCTCTCCGCTGAGGTCTGCTGGCCCCCCTGCCAGAATGAAAGAGATAAAGATTCCCTCTCCGTCCTCTCCTCCAACAATGTTGAATCCCAGACCTGTGGAGCCTCGGTGGATCAAAACTCTGCGAGGCTCCCTGGAGAGGAAATGGAGGAGAGAGCCAAGTACACATGTCATGTTATTAATAATACTATCCAAAACACAAACTCAAAGCAGTAATACTGACGCCAATAGTGCTAATCCTACTACTGCTAATATTAATACTGCTAATAATGAATGATCAGTATACAAGAGTAATGTTTAGCTGAAGGGTCATTGCTCACCTGGGGATGTCATCATCTCCCATCAGGCCATGCAGAACGGGAGAAAACCGACTAGGTGAGGTGGGAGTGAGGGCTTGTGGGTAATCTGACCCAAGATAGTTGGGGTGGCTGAGTTCAGTATCCATATGGGAATATGCTGGAAATGCACACATAAAACCAAAAGAGGTATAATATACCTGGCAGGTATTGCACACAGATATGTAATGTCTCAAACGTCTGGCCGTCGCCTTTTCCACCCCACTAAGTGCACTTTATGTTTAGCATGAAAAATCCTCTGTAATCATCTCTTGAAAGCTTACGGCAAAAAGAGGACCATGCATGCTTATCTTTTTTGTTACAAGGGCAGACTTTCATGAAGAGGTGGATTCAGGTCAAGGGAAGTGTTTGTGTTTTTGTGAGGGAAAAAAAATAAATACAAACCCTGAACCTATAAGCCTCAGCTTTGAATTTTCACAGAACTCCCATAGTCATCTCTAGTGATTTAGAAAGAACACGCTATTCCCTCTACTCTATTTTTGACTGCTGATTCACGTTTGAAGAAAAATCTCTTGTTTTTGGGTGGGTGTACATTCTTGGAAATACATCTACCCGTAGGCAGGACATTTGGCGACAGCGTTTCCTGGTTTGATTTTAGCTAGCTATACAACGCAGCGTGCCAGTCAACATGCAAACACACAGCGCAGATCTTCACACAGGGAGGGGCTTACTGCTGGTGAGGTCCGGGGGGTTGTAGGAGTTGGTCAGGAACAGGTTGTTGGGCTTGGCCACCCTGAGGTACACCACCTCGGCTGTGTTCTTCAGAGCCCCCACCGCATCCTCATGCATCACATCTTCCAGACACACGTTGTTCACCTGAGTGTTCACGACAAGTAGGGAAAGCAGAATTAAACCATCATTTATTTAGATCCACATTTAGCTACAAAATGTTAGTAATGAAAGTAAAACCAAAATGTATTTTGGCCTGTAAAGCACAGACTTATAATCACACACAAGGTGAAATGAACAGATTAATGCATTAGAATGTCTTTCCTTACTTTAGAAATTCTAAGAGAAATTGCTAACAATGAATTAAATATATAGCTAAACTACTGTACAGTACTACAGTCCAAATCATCATTCAACACTATATATTGCTGTAGCAAAAACTAAATGGTTTCCAGTAAAGATGATCTAAACTGTAAATAAAGCTCGGGGTCTCCTCTGCATTGGTAGCCCTTAAAGGTGATATGCAAATTCACACCCTTAACTAGCATTGTGTGTTAAGGTTACAAAACAGAGCATTATTAAATATGACGTAATATAGCCATTCATGGTAAATTTATTTTTGAACGGATTCATAATGAACAAAAGCATTCTGCCACATCCCATTTAGGGGTAAAGCATATGCTCAGACACCATTTAGTAGAATCCAAGCACCATTTTGAGGTTGCTGATGTTGAGCTTGCCATCAGCTGCTATGTTACAGTCTCTCTGTTCTCCAGCAGATGGCAGTGATGCTGCTGGAGACTCACTGTGGCAAAACATTCATGCAATCCTACATGTCTATTAGCATATTAATTAAAGTAATTTCAGGCCTTGAAAATTACAGCTGTAATTTATCCAGGCTCTTGATACATCAATGCTGCTTACACACACAGATGTGTGAGTGTGTTTGAATGCGTGTCTGTGTGGAGGCTATCAGTGTATTTGTGTGGACATTTATCTCTGCTATTACATGTGAGTGACCAACCGCCAAGATCTTGTCGCCGATCTGCAGACGGCAATCTTTATGAGCCGCCCCGCCTTCAATGATCTTGGTGACATAGATACTGTTATCTCCTGGTATGTGCTGGTTTCCCACCCCTCCAGCAATGCTGAAGCCTAATCCTGAGAAAAGGGAGATAGAGGTAGAGAGTAAGTAAAGGAGGTATGGGTTAACACAGAGCAGATTTGCTAAATCCAAAGGGCACAGCTTAGCTGGGTATAAAGCATCCTTAAGCCCACACGAAAGCGTTGATGCTGTACACCAGTCCACACTTCCACATACCTTTAGGCCCTTTGATGAGTTTGATTTCAGTGACTTTCTCCGCTGCTGGCTTTCTGCGGAGAACATAGAGGCGGACGATAGCACCTGCCTCCTTAAGAGCCTCCACAGCTTGGCTGTGTGTCACCTCCCTCACATCAACATCATTCACAAAGAGGATGCAGTCGTTCACACTAAGAAACGGAGAAAGACACACAGAGAGAGAAAGAGAGAGAGAGAGAGACAGTGGGAGGGAGAGGGAAAATACAGCATGAGTTATATTTTGGAGAAGAAATGGGGTGTAATCCTCCACCAGAGGAGGCCAGGAGAAGTCAATCTCCAGCTATAGCTGGGTTGGGGATCCAGTTTCACCAAAGACATGTGGCCTCTCTCCCCAACTCTCTGTATCCAATATTAAAGAGGATAGAAATCCTTCTGCTTTTGATCTAGCACAAGGCCTGGTAAGCTGCAGTATAGCTTTGTGTTAACCGTTCTTGAAAATGATGAGGAGTTGATATGTGAAGTGAAAGCCTGTGTGCAAGAAGCAAAGGTGATTTTCAAGCAAGAAGATTTTTATGAAATAGCTATTTTCAGACATACTTTGAGACATTCAGATCTTGCATTAAGTAGGCAGGTGCTCCCTGATCTGAACTTTGATGCTGAATTGGCTGGACATTCAATGGGCTGTAGTTCTGTGCTGCAATACTTTGGACAACAAATGAAGAGTTGAGGTTCTACTTAGGTTCTCTACTCTAAGAGTGTTTGCTGGCAGAAAAGTGACGGGTTGTCTGTGTCAGTGAATTCAAAAGAAAATGTGCAGGAAGGTGGAGGGTAAACGGGTATAGTGGAGCAGCAATCCCGTCTACCCACGGGCTTTTGATTTCTGCATGTAGGCTGGCTTTGTGTTTACTGCAGCTTAGTGTGTGCGGTTGTACCTCAGCCGTCCATCCTGAGCGGCGGCTCCTCCAGGTATAATTTTGGTGATGAATATGCTGGGGTCGTCGCCCACATGGGGGTTGTCTGTCCCTCCTGCTATGCTGAAGCCAAGGCCTGAGTTACCCTGCAGTAGCAAATACAAAAAGACATGCATTATTATTTGCATCTGGGGCATTTGCCTGTGGCTTTAGAGATTGGATAGTTGATTTTCTTGGACTCACTCTCTCCAGTGTGATCTCCTCATACTCGATTTCTCCTTCTGTACCATTCACCTGTAAGAAAGGGGTGCTAGGTTATTTTGAGAAAATTCTGTTTTAAGCAAATGTTACAATCATTTAAACATTATGCATGTTTAACTGTTAGTACACTTGGAGTTTAAGCAAAAACAAGACCAAATCCTAAAGTCAGCTAATGTTGGTTCAATGTTTGACCTCTGAGCTTGATCATCACATGTTGCTATTCATATAATGATTTGGAAGTCCTGGATGGGGAATTTCCCATCAGCTCCTGAACACATCATCATCATCATCAAAATATAGTTATAGCATCCCATAACCTGAGGTTCTGTACACTAAATGTTATTGCTCCTCTTAGACATACTGTATGTGTGGACCAGCGTGGCACCGCAACACCCTTCTTTCAGTCTAATTTGCCTTCTGGCTGAACAACATAAGCTTTACTTCTGCAATTAAGCAAGTCCCAGAGGAAGAGGGAATTTAAAGAAGTTCAGACTTCACTGTTTTGGTGCTGACCTAGAAAACAACTTCTCTTACTGCTGTGGTGGTGCAAACACACAGTACTGGTCTGTGATGGGAGGCGTTTCTCTGAGAAGCCTCATTCTCTAACCCCTTACATTTCATGACAATAGGTTCAAGGTGTTCCACTGCTTTCAGTTTAGAAATGGAATCATTAAAGAACTTGAATCAAATTAAGTAACATTTCTGTCCTGTCAAATGCGTATCAAACAGAAACCTAACTTTAATTAAAAGCAGTATAATCACTATCATCATTCAGATTAAAACAATGAGCAAAGACTTACCCGGATGCTGGGAAAAGGAATGGAATTATTGATAATACAGACTGAATATGAAGGCAGTTAAGTTAGTCATGTTGCTGAGCCTGAACATAATAATACAATAAAGGGAAGATTAAACATAATCCTTACATATGGGGAGCCATCGAGTGTGTCAGTGTTCACCACCACGGGAGGAGTATTTCCCTTGAGGCAGAGAGAGAAGAAACATTATTAAGAAATTATGTCAGAAGCTCACAAGATGAGGACGCAGCTCCTGATCTGAGCGCTCAGTATATCCCTGAAACCTACAGCGAAGACTGATGGCCACGTTAACTCTTAGCTGTGATAACACTATTCTCAGGCTGCTATGGTTGTCACCATTTAAAGTGAGGGTTAACCTCTACACGCTATTCTTATTCCTCTCCTTTTAATGCCATTTCTTTCTATTCTCAGTCTTTCACTCTTCCTTCCAGGATTCGCTCTCGTCATCAAGGCATCTGATGTTGGAAGATGTAAATACACCATTATGTGCAGTATGCTCTTTGGAGAGCACGGTCGCACTCCCCGTCTAACCTCCTGCATTCCTTGTTGTCTTTGTTTCTGTACCACGCTGATTAGCATGTGAAAGACCCCGTGCATCTAAAGTGCTTACAGAACAGCAGCATCAAATCAGCCTGCTGACCTTCACAGACCTGACAGCGCTGACACACACAAACAACTTCACAGCCAGACTGAACACAATTTCTCAGCTTTTAAGAAAAAACGACTTCACATTCTATACCCAGTAATCGTTATATGGTGCATTGATAAACCATTTGTTGTCTGTTACTTAATTCAATTCAATTCAATTCAATTCAAAAGGCGTTATTGGCATGAAGGTTTCAAGAACAATGAATGTATCCGAAGCATTCAAACGTAATTTGTCCAGATATTTGGACACCACAGTCTAGGGGAACTGAAAAAAGAAATGCTCACTGTTTTAACATAGATTACAGTGATTTGTATTCTCCTTGAAAAAAAAAATACTACATAGTCTGTATACACTCAGTTGCCAGATTATTATTATTAGGCACACCTATCTACAACTAATACAGTCTAATACAGCAGTACAATAAATCCTCCCTTTGAGAAGGTTACAATGTTCAGTTTTTGTTGAAAACAGTTTTTAGAGAGGTGTTGATTCAAAATGTACGGTCATTTTGGAGACTGCAGGTTGTGGTGCTGTTGAATTGTATTGCATTATACGGACAGGTGTTTCCATTATTTTGTCCACCACATTTATATAAGTGAGGGTGGGCTCAATAACACAAACAGCTCTCTAGTATTTTCCTGCTTCAACATGACAAAGCCTGTTCGCTACACCACACCACCATCCTATGCTCCAAGCACCCCCTCCTCCTCATTATTAATCAAGTTGAGTGAGACTAATTATAGCTGCCATTATGAAGAGAAAATACTCATCCACATGAGGTAAAGACATAAAAGTCTCCCCCCTACCCACGCCCTCAACAGAATGCCAGAGCTCGGCTTTAACCGCACACTGTTCGATTAAAACAGTGCCTGTGTCGTGCTTCACCATGTAGCTGTGTCCAACGGGCCGTGCTGCTGAACATTACATCAAATTCATCCTTATCTAGAAACAGAAATAATGAGTATAGCCGGCAAAAATCTAAGCCCAGTGCAGGCAGTTTCCCTGCAGGGATTTTGACAGAGCCCTCTCTCCCTCTCTCTGCTCTGTCAAGTCAGTGGACGCCGGGGTTGTTAGGATTTACAGTGTTTGGCTCCTCTTGCCAACCTACATTTTTTTATTCAGCTAACCCGTCCTGTGCCATGTCTCTACAGGCTGCTGCACCACCATCCATCCACACCTAGACCTTTACCTCTTGATGGACTTATATTGTTATTATATAGTGCGCTTATATCCATTTATTTTCTCCATTAGGAGTTGAATAAATTGACTTAGTATTGGCAATTTAGCACTGGGAAACCATTCAGCCTCTGATATAGATGTATCTGTATACTGTACATGTTCCCTTTTTCAGGTAATCTGATCAGGCAGCAAGTAATGGTTATTTCTGTTATCAATTAATCTACCCTTTATTTTCTATCTATAAAATGTTGGAAAATAGCGAAAAATGCCCTGTGTAATTTCCCAGAGCCCAAGGTGACGTCTTCGAATGTCATGTTTTGTCTGGCCTACAAAGCTGTTCAGTTCACTATCATGTATGAGAAGGAAAAACATAAAACTCTCACGCTTAAGTAGTATGAAACCAGCAAATGTTCAGCATCTTTGCTTAACAATTATTCCATCATCAAAATAGTTGCTAATTCATTTTTATGTTGATCAAATAATAAATTATTCGACTAATCTTTACAGCTCTATCAACCTACTCAGCTCTGTGCATGCTCATGACCCATGCTGTGCACACGTTCACACCGCTAGTCGTTTTCAGTCTGATGGGCTTTTTCTGTCGAAGGAGGTCAAATAACTCCAATAATAACGACTTGTGTAGTTAAGCTTAAGATTATTTAAAACACCAACTGATGTTTTTACCTTTCCTGTTGGGATTAAGTGTGCAAAGAATACTTGATGATGTCACGTGTGAGCTGGCACTGGATACACAAACCAAAGGCTGCATTAGAGAAGCTTTAACGCCACAAGTCCTGCACACCTTGCAGCAGCTGGGCAGCCTTTAACACGCAACAGCCATCCAGTCAATAAGCAAGATAATGACCTCTACTGAAATACGCAATGTCAAGCTATGAATTGGTATGTGTTTGATAGCAGAAAAATGTTTCATTTTTTGACAGTGACAATTAAGCAGGCAAGCATTATGGCTATTAGTGTGTATCTAAACTGCTGCTCGTCTGTTTAAGAGAGAAAGAGGCACAGATGGATAAAAGTATGAAACACTCCCGACTTACCTAAGGGCTGTGCGAGGCTGTTAAAGAAATGGAAATGAGAAGACAAGACCTGTGTGAAGTGTTCTGTAATGTGCAGCTGTGATTTTTGTGTGTCAGCTTGAATGGCTGGTGATTTAGCCGCCTCTGTGTGTGTGTGTGTGTGGGCTTTAGTGTCAATGTGACAGAGGTTAACTGGACGTCACGTTATGCTCGCTTATTGGCTCCTTATTAAATCCCACGTACATGTCTGTGGAGTGCAGGAAAAGGTGTGTGGCGTACGTGCGTGTGTGATGCATGTGGGTGATGGAGGTGTGGAGTTGGTGGAAAGAAACTGCACCTTCACACCAATAGAGATGGACTCACAAACATCTATTCCCGACGCACACACACAGACACGCACACACGCACACACACAGTCTGAGCAGGATTTGATTAGTATTACCAGATTTGATTACTCAGGATCACTGAGATTAAAATATCTATCATGGGCCTTAAGTGCAGCCATAGCCTTGGCCTGACATTTTCTATATGTGCAGATAAACAAAACAACACCTTGGTACCATAATAATAACATAATCAAACATACGCTTCAAGCCACTAAGCACAATGGCATTTTCATAAAGATTTCTCAAATATGTTGAAGTACAAGCATTGTAAAGAAAAGAGTAAACATGTTTAAAACATGCCTACCATCTTATGATGTCGATGTTTCTTGGCTTTCCGAACATTGTTGAGGAACCGGCAGCCCATCTTTTTGGCGTACCACACGGACATGAACATTCTGCTTCAGTCCCGAAATGTATATCGTGGCTGATACTGGGAGCAAACCCCGCTCACCTATGACATGCACACCCACCCAGTGTGAGTCTAGAAGAGTGAGAGCACGCTCTGAAAGTGTCTGATTTCAGCAATACCACAAAAGCATTTTTGCAAAGTGAGCCATTGGGTCTGGGCCCTGCCATAACAAATGATCAGAAACCACAGAGTGCCTCAATGAAAAGATATCTATTTTAACTCAACACATGCCCTTTCAGCTTTGCTTTCCACTCAGTCTAAATACACCAAAAATAGCTTTTGACACAAGATTCACCTATATAACTATTCTAAATCCAAAATCACAGAAAGAGCACAGCCCAATAAGCTTCTTCCTCTTGCCGAGCCGGAGCTGGAGACCTCATTTGGGACCAAAAACATCCTCAAAACCAGGGCTCGAGTTATAAGAATGGCTCGTCGCTGATGAGGCTTGTTATTATCTGAGACACTCCACGTCCTCTGTTTCTGAAATCATCCGTCCAGAATAAAAATGAGCATTTACAAACAGATCCTTCCATTCTTCATCATCTGTGGCAGCGGACTGCGATAGCGGTGCCTCCCCGCTACTGGTCTGTGCTCAGTGAGAATGCAGTTCATATTTTCTGCTGCTACTGTACTGTACCCCTCCCATCCCTGCTGCTCAGGGAAAGAGGAACGAGCAGGAAAGTTTGATGGCAATTACTTAGCTGTCTCTCTGTATAATGTTGACGCTGGTGATGTGTGTGTGTGTGTGTGTGTGTGTGTGTGTGGGGGGGGGCATAGAAGGACAAGTGGCTCAAACTGGCCTGACTCCTCCTAGGGATCACTCGAAACTGAGAGGACTGTAAGCCCCAGTTCTACAGTCAGTCAGTCAGAATAGTGAAACCTAAACTCTGGCAACGAGGGAGGAACAATGTAGCTTGACATCAGATCATTTTAGTTTGCCACTTTGGTTGCTGTTGATAATGTGTACATTTCTGCAACTCAAACAGCTTTCACAAATAATGCAAAGACTTGCAAATCCAAATCATCCACAGGGGACCTTTTGTGTTTAGTTAGGATCAGAAATTTTTACAAATATTTTACAGCAACAAAACTTTCCTCGTCTCATAAAAATGAAACATTCTGAGCCAATGTTAATCTAAAACCTTAATAATGACTGTCATTGAAGTCCTGCTCCACCATTTTAGCCCTTCTGCTGCCAATGAATTCAGCACAGTGGACAGCAAAACACTTGAAAGATAGTGGGGGTAAAGATAAGGCAAATAAGGCAGGAATAAGGGAAGAAATTACATTTATGCTTGCCATATTTTTTTTTTCCTCAAATAAATTATTAAAAGGTGGATGTAGTCTTACTTAGGCACACAACTACTTACACAAGCTTTTTCACGGCTCACTTGAGCTCTTCCTTTTTGAAAGACAGATGGATGGACAGGCTTGCATATATGCCCACACTCACACACACACACACAAAGGCATGCACACTGAACAGACTTATGTAAGGATGCTGAAGGACAAGCTGTCAGCTGACGTTCTCATTTTGTTAAATACAATTCCTCCCTCTACCTATCTAATTTTCTCACCGTTCCAATTGCAAGGCTCTCTCTATCTGTCTTACTCTGCCATTCAGCCTGAGCAGCTCTCTCCTCCTCTTTCTGCATGCGTATAACCCCCCCCCCCCCCCCATAGTTCTCTCTCCCCTCTCCTTCCCTAAGGACCTGAGCTGCTGCTGCACTGTAATTACACAGAAGCTGCAGGGACATATTTAAACATTTATTAAAGAAAAGCAAGGAGGATGGAGAAAATGAAGATAGAGACCAGATACCAAGCATATAAGAGTGCAGAGCAGAAAGGAGAGGGTATAATGGAGAGCTCTTGGGGAAACACTACAGAAAACAGTCATTGAATGCTTACATTAAAAACGATAACCTTTTTTGTTAAGAGTCCACCAGATATTAGAGGGCTTGACTGTTTTGTCTGAAGAGGATCTGTGTGAAAGTATTATGTATAGGAACAGTTCTGTGGTTGGAGAGGAGAGAAAGTGATAGGCATCCTTTTTGATTAGAAGAGACAGGGTGTAACATAAACTGGGCAGCGGGGGTCTTCAGCAAGCACTTTGTGCCTGCTGGGTCTCACTCTTGGCTCGTCAGTTGAAGGATAAATTGCATATGTGTTGTGTAATGTTTTGAGCTCAAGAACTCTAATCTGTTAAGATATGTACTTTATGCATTGTAAAAAGAACCCCACACACTGTTTCCTTTACAATGTTTTTGGGACAGATCTCTGCCAGTTAATTAAGTTAAAGCACTGTCTCCAGGGTAGCTAACATGAGTGAGTGAACCTCATCCAAAATATAGAGAATGAATGGAATTTTAAAGTCATAAATTGGTTTTGGAGTAATTGTGGTATTTTTCTGGCTTCTTCAGAGCCACAGTCACTCGGGGACGCCTTCTCTTTATATCTAGATGTGAAGTTTGAAGGTATGTTGAATGCTTAGCCAAGCTTAGCCCAATAACTAGATGCTTATGGGATTCACTGCAGCGGTAAGGAAATGCCCTTTCAGCAACACTGAAGGCTTAAGACTTTATTCTCATTAGCTTAGCCTTAGTTTTTTCGAAACAAGCCTTTTCATAACTCTAATATTTTAAGATAAGAAAGCAAATAAATGGAATTGATAGCCAGATATAGAAATCTTTGTATACTATATATTGCATACAATGTGCTTTATAAAAGCATTTATTCTGATGTAGTGTTTGCTGTTGGATAGAACATGAACTGTCGATGTAATCACAGCAGTAAGAACAGCAACCAGCACATGACCTCACAACAATTTAATAAAAGGACAGACTTATAGATTCATATAGAGTAGACGAGGTAGGAAGATCCATTAATACTAGCACAGATCAATATCAGAGGTTCTGTGCAGTGTGAAATAAATTATTTCTAATTACATTATACCCTAAGTTTAAAAAAAGAAAAGAAAGATGTCATTTGAAGCTAAAGCACCTCTTCGCTAAATCATGTACATAACCCAAAGACCTTCTCTTACTTTGCTAAACCATTGCAGTACTTCCAGAGACAATCCTACCCATAAATCAATGGGGCCTGGAGTGGTACTGGCAAACCCCACACCATTAAAGCAATAAAGAGACAGACTGACGACACCACCTACACATCAGTGACAACCACACGAGCACGACACCGGTTGCAAAGACATCCACACACACACACACAGGCTTTACTGCAATGCATCTTGGAGACAGTGCATACTTTACCCAACCAGTGTAGACAATTGAATGCATGCATATGCAGAATGAAGTACCCCTGTATGTGTGTGAGCGGAATGTATGCAAACACATTGTTCTTACTGATGGTTTCATGCTGAAGGGTGCAGAATGTCCCTTGTGTTAAACAGTTTAATTATAAGCACTATTAGACAGGGTGTATTCAAGGTCAGGCAAGCAGACAAAGACAATACATGATGTATAGTTACAACAGTAAATATTTGTTGGTGTAGTGGAAATGGAGAGAATGAAATCCCGGTTTCCACTCCTTCCAATGATCCTGTCTTTTCCCTTTAAAAATAATTCTATTCAAGTACTTTTGCGTTCAGATTTTCCATTAGATGTATAGATGTTTATACATGATCATTTGCTTTTTGTTGCTCTTAAGGTAGGAGGGAATAACCAATGTCACTATAGTTTGAATTTATTCCTCTGCCATTCTATAATTTCTTTTGCCTTGCAAGGCAGACAAAACCTTTTGAGTAATTCATGGTGCATGAGGCTATTGCAACCTGTCTGATCATAAAACTGTTTTATTGAGAAAGCAGCATTGCCACCTTTTCAAGGTTATGAAAGTCACTCTGCACGGTCTAACACTGACACCTACAGGTTTCAGTCTGTCCTGCAAAAAGATTACATCTATCTGTCAAACCCTCATGATATATGACACCTTGAACATACCACTGACGCTTTAATAGTCATACACATTAGGATTAGTTTCATCTTTACTCATGTCTCACAGCATCATGGGTGTGTGTGCAAATTCCAGCCTGAAAAACTGATTCTAAATAAATATGATGTTAGTTAGAATATGAAAATATAAATGTGAATAGAACACAGGAATTCAACGTTATAGTTTGATCAAAGCACAACATTTAAAAACTTTTCAGTTCCAGTCATGTGATTGATTACAGGCCCAAAAATAGTCATTGAGCGCAAGCGGAACAAATCTGTCAGAGAAAGGAGATTTGAATGACAATGAGTATGATTACACTGATATCAGGAAACAGATGACCTCATACTCTGCCAGTACAGATAAAATGACGTTGAGCGGGGCAGCTGTCTGTCTGCAATCAGACAGCCATACTTTGAGGGACACCGAATCCAGCAAAGACAGGAAATGAGAACACAAAATCAGACTGATGAAGTGGACTGATGATGATGATACTGGCAGCTTTCAGGGTGACGGAGCGGCACGGATCGCTGTGCTCTTACCAGTGTGGAAACAGCGGAAGTGTACATTGGCGTGTGTCCCGTAGACATCAACACAGGCTGCAAAACAACAGAAGGGAGAGGGTAATTGTGTAGACCAGGGCATGCGGATGGGCACAGGGGAAAAACAGTGGGTGCTACTTTGTTTTTTTTTTCTCTGTTTATCAGAGGGGATGCTGACAAGTTCATCTGTGACACATGTGCACATCTGGGTTCACAGCAGAACTCCACCAGCTCCACCAGAACGGATAGTCAGTACTGATTGAAGAAGCAAGGACATCAAATATAAATGTTGATACTGAAGGTTATTATTAATAAAATATATAATAAGATTATTCTATATGTTTTGAATATGATGACAGCCGATACTATAATAACACTGTCATGTTTAATATGCCATACACAAAAACACTGTGGACGTTCATCAGTTACATAAAATACTAGGACACACCCAAGGGAAAAGACAAACACCATACACAACATAACATATGCTTAATGATACCCCCCCAGGAGTCATTGATAACTTATTGATGGACTTTTAAAAACAGCTTATTCAGAATCGATTAACCAATAAAGAACAGTGGGATCATTATGCCTGCTAAAGTAGAATGGCTTTTTCCTGCACAGCTGAAGCTGCTACTCTAAACAATACACACTGTGCCTATGAATTTTACAAATAGCAGCAGTGCAGCATTTTCACATGTCACAAGACACTTTCCTCCCACTGGAAAAGTTATATATTGCAGCAGAGCATGTCATTAAAGTATGAATGAGACAGCTGTATCTGCTGATCCAAGTAGGACTATCTGGGAGGTGGATTCATGATGATCCCGATGTTTACACATACTAAGCGTGCACCTCTTTATCCTAATATAGACAAGGCCTTCTACTAATGGCTCCACTGAAGACATTTTGAACGTTAGTGCCTTGCTCAATGGCACACCAGTAGTTGTTACAGCAACAAAGAGTAGAGCATTTAACTGCCATTTATTTATCTGATCACACTGACCCCCTCATGAGTTTGCTTGCAGATGAATAGGTTCAGTCAGGCAACCTTGTACTTTCAAGTCAACGTCCTTAACCTTTCTGCTGCCAGCAACAAGCAGGGGAGATTGGTGCAGGAGTGGGATTGTGTAGTGTGGAAAAGGGAAGAGATGTGAAAGTAAAACGTGGGAAAATGGGATCGATGCAGGCCAGGTTATCCACTGAAGTTACTCACCATATCACACAATAATGAACAGTGTCACAAAACCAACCAAAAATGTCAAGACTGAGCCCCCATGAGGTCATCATGACACTGGGTGAGGAAGCGATAATGCAAGGGCTAACACAAAGTGCGGATAAATCAGCCACCACCATCATCATCATCATCATCATCATCCTTACACTCATTATCAAAATCATGATCATTGTCAGCAACTCTTTATCAAAATCATCATCGACATCAAAGAGCAAAATACAACCGTCATTATCTTCATCAGCATTAGGATGATTATCCTCAGATTAAATAATCTATTACACATGTAATTATAACTCATCATGCATAAAATGTTAATATGTCCCTCATGACATATTAGAATACAGCAGAAATCACAGTGTGATCATGATCACTGAGATGAGGCTGAGTTGGTAAAAAACAAAATGGCTCCAACAGTGTTTGTCCACAGTCATCCATCAGCCTGGGATTGAGTTACTTATATATATATATATATGTATGTATATATATATATATGTTATTTTTTTTATAACTGATCACTGAAATAAAATGAGGTAAACAATTCACTTTGAACTGAGCGAACCCAGACCTTTAAACTTCATAGTGCATTCAGTTCTCCCTGAAGAGAAACACAAGACTTCATAAATAATGGCAGCATTCCAGAAATAGAAATAGGGCCAATGCTGGTTCCCAAAACACTGTGAATAACATCAACATGCTCCCTTTCATGTGATAGGAAAATAATTATCCTAAAGACGGGATTTTGTTGTGGTGTAGGTGTCTTAATATCAGTGTTACTGTTGCTATCATTTTAATTTCAATTACAAATCCCCACCACCACTTCACATATTTTGTGTTTATAAGAAAGTTTTGTACCTCTCTCTAAAGTTTTAATTTAGTATTAACTGCAAACACACTGAGCACCAGAATTTCATTTTTGCAAATGGAGAAAATCTCCAAAATCTCTTTTAGGAGGGATGGGACTTTATGATTTAGGCTTATAAAACTGGTGTATTTTTACACACAAGTATTGCCTAGAGTGGCTATATCTGAAGGGACGATATGAAGAAAACCTTTTTGCAGCCTAGTTTTAAACCACACACTCCTCCAGACAGAGGAGGAGTCTTATATCTGTCTCTGTCAAATACTGTATGTTGAAGTTTAGTTTGCATTTAGTGTTTCTCTGTGTAACATTAATTGGTTTGTGAATGAGTGTAGTGCTTTAGATGCTACCACTCAGACTAGTTACATAGTGTGTTTGCCAAACAGATAATATGACATGCAACAAAAGGCCCCAGCTGGAATCGAAACAGGGACGTTGCGAACAGAAGACAAAATATAGCTTATGTAGTCAAAGTTTTATAGTCAATCAAATAGAATTATATTATTGGAGCAAATGCTGTAATTAGTTTGACTAATTCTCAAAATAACTGTCGAAGGAAAGATTTATTTTCAGGCACATGGTGTCAGATAACTTACATCAAGTACAGCACAGTGCATATTTCATGACGCATATAACACTCAACCCACACAACGCAGTGGTTTCAGTTCTAAACATGGTGATATGTAATTATTTTGTATAAATTACTTTATTTATTTTTAATGCAACCTATTGCTGATTGGTGGGTAAGACAACATCAAGACTTGAGAAAGCTCCTAGGTCCAAAAGAAGCATGCTAGTTAAATATACTGCTCAAAGAAATTAAAGGAACACATTGAAAACACATCAGTTCTCAATGAGAAAAGAAATCATCCTGGATATCTATACTGGGTCCATACATCCATACATAGTCTATGGACTGGATAATGTGCTTAAAAAGTGTGCCTTTAATTTTTTTGAGCAGTGTATATACATATAAAATACATAAATAATGCAGAGCTATCTACAAGGCCATGTTATATATACCCTACTGACATGATGAGCAGTCAAAGAGATGGCTTGGTTGCCTTGCAGTGATGATTCTACTTCTGCCTTTGTCACATACAGCTTATACAAAAGCTATCCAGCAAAATGCACTTTGTCCCCCGATTTCAGTGACATGCACTAGGAGTCCAGATAGTGATGGCAAGATGCTTAAAGACAACACAGACATGTAGTACAGCCAGTAAAATGATTTGGCTGTGCACAGACATGACATTAATATCCTGCGGGGGAACTTGCATCCTGTTGAGAAGTCTTATACTTTTGATGCCTGATGAAGGTCCTTGAATGAAGTGTTTGCCTCCTACTAACAACTTTTGATGCAGAAGTACAGACTGCCCACACTTTTATTACCAACACTGCACGTCAGTATAAACCTATTTCAATTAAATAACTAGTTTGAGAAAATACCAAATACTGACTATGTTCATTTTTGTCAAAACTGACCATGTTAATATTAAATATTTTCCAAATTCTCCACCCTGTTTCTGCCACATTTCCTTATTGAAGACATACATCTACAACAGATTCATAGTTTAATTTTTTCAAAAAGGTGTCAGTAATTTCCTAAAAACAGCTGGGCATTGTAGCTTTTAGCGATTGTTATGGCATCAGGACAGTTTATGTTGGATTAACAGTGACTCAAAATGAAGGACATTGCCCATGTACATTACCATGAGACATGAATTGTTTTTGCCTGGTGTTTTTCCTTATCCGAATAGAGGATCTAAACATAGAGGGTGCCGAATGCTGTATAGATCCCCTGAGTCCCTTGAGGCCAATTTAGGATATTGGGCTATATGAATACAATGGACTTGACTTGACATATCACCCTCTGCAATGTAACTCACGATACAGTCATTGTTGTCTTTGGTCTTTTCATGGCATTTGTCAAGATGAAAAATATACAATATCATCAGCCTTATCTTTTGATGAAATGCATCTGGAGACAGATACCAGCCTTCTTACTTACAAATGTAATTATTACTTGGCATGAAACTATATTTCCTGTACATTACCACACGGATATACTGGCAGTCAGAATTTCTGATACCACAAGCCTCTGCGAAATGATCGAATGAGTCATGTAATGGCTCTGAAACGCTGGAGGGCACGCATCCCATTTTAAAATTTCTCTTAAACAGACTTAAATGACCTCATAATGGTGAATTTTAGGAGAAAAGAGCAAATCTCCCTCCTCATCACCATAATAAATGGTACACCTATAAACTGTGAATAAGTTCTGAACCCATGGCATGTGCTGGATGACATACTTCACCGGGACAAAGGGAATTAATCAAGGTCAGAAAAAAATCTACCCTTTGTAAGAGCAAAACACTTTCATGTTTTTACAGTTTTACTAGTGTTGTATCATGATGTTTGCATTAAATTACAATACATTTTATTTTTAGAACATCTCCCTAACTGTTACAGTACATCACCTCTAAAATACCCCAAAAATCTGGTTTAACAAGAACTGACATGAGCCACCTTTCTGTTGTCAACCTCCAGCTGCTTTGATTTGACAGAGCAACTAAGAGTCAGGGACATACAGAGTCTGACAGACAAAACTACCTCAACCAAATCATGGCCAGTGCTTATTTCTCTCTGTGTTGTTTATTGCTTATTGAACAATTAAATGAAAACCCAGTAGTCAGCGGGTCGTTCTGCTCCGTTCAAATTGCAGTTTGTTCAGGTCCTTTTTAGATGCAAATGACCAGAGAGCAGTGAACAAAGGCACACAGACACAGAATCAGATTGTAATACATAAATTCTGTAATTCATAAGTTCTGTAATACATAACTTCTTCTGGTCACTGACATACTGTGCGTTTCCTCATACTTTCTACTGTACTACATTTCATTAGCCTATTACTCATGTGATTTAACGATCTGTCTCTATGAGTTAGTTAGTTAGTTAGTTAGTTAGTTAGTTGGAAACTGACTCTAATGCCACTACTTATCAATTTGAAAACGCTAAACCGAGCACCTACTCAGCACCCGCAAGGAGAAACGTCCATGGCCACCACAGCTCACACTGAACAGGCGCTGTATGTTTTTAAATAACAGTGGTAAATAATAACTCAGCCTCTCCTCTCTGCTTATTAAAATTTTAATGGACATAATTTTGCTCCTCTGGGACTGCAGTGTACTCCCATGTGGAAAATAGAGAAACACTCCCCCTTCAAAGCAGATAAATACAGGAACTCTTAAGTCTTAATAGCCAGTGAGGCTGTTAAATAACATGTGTGGGCATATGAGATGGATCGTTATTATTAAGTGTGCATTATAGCTTACACCTGCTTGCATCTGTAGCTACAGTATGTATTCATTAATGCACTCCGGGCAACGTGTCTCGACTCGTATTCCTACTGATGTCAGCTGTATCTTTTGACTGTTTGACCAGCAGTTCTTTTGTTGTCTGCATCAGTACCTGGAGCTCTCACAGAGGCTTGTTTCTCTGCATTAGCGTTTGCATTTGCGAGACATGTGTCTTAAATAAACACTGTAAAAAAGCAGTTCAGGGTCTGCACTGGGAGCTGCTGCGATTGTATCTTACATGAGCGCCCACAAAGTTCTGAATTTCTCCTTCCACTTCAGGGTATACTGTCTCAAGTGTAAATGGAAGACTATCAATCCCATTGGGTTACACTATGAATACACCACATGCTTCGATCAGTTCTTATTCTGCACCTACATGTGCCATACATTTTCCTCTACAAAACTAATAATGAGAGATTTTATTTCAAAGTGTACATTGGACTCATTACTGATGTTACACATTGTAATCTATTAGGATATTTTGATCTCTGACCACATCCTTAAATGGTTCAGTTGATCAGATTACTCCAATGCATCTTGTGTCCACTTGCACTTTGATCTTCATGCTGTTGAGCTCTGATATTAAACATAATATGCAGCTTCATGCAGGTGAAAAATTGATCAGACACATAAAGGTGCCAAGGGACTGGATTTCCTCACATTAAATTCCCATTAAAGTATTTATGTTAATGAATAAAATGTTCAAAACAGACAACGCACCACTTTAAGTGCAAAGTTATAATAGATAATGCGTTGTAATGAACCACTCGTGTGTGAGCTACATGGAACTCTTAATATACATTTACTATACAACAAGCTTAGAGGATGTTATGTATCTGAATGGAGGAATCTTGTATTTATAGCAAACTGGCAATGCATTGTAAGTAATTAGGTGGACCATTTTTTTCCTCATTTTGCTTTCATTTGAAACATTATCACCCTTACTTATCCAATCAATACAATTATCCACTTCTACAGTAACTGCAATTAGTATAATTTTAGAATTGTTTTTGATCTGATATATTCATTCATTCTAACACAGTAACAGGCCCGTTCCTACATGCTGACAGCTGAGGGTACTGTGCTGTTGTGATAGTGTTACGAATTGATACAACAATACACAGAAATGAGTGTGCGTGTGTGTCCTACCTTGACAGGAGAGATATGTGTGTGTGGTGTGTAGCCATGTATGGCCTCCATGGCAGCAAGGTTTTTGTCACTCATGTGAAGCATCTCGGCACTTTTCCCTGGAGCCAGATGTGCTGGACTGTGCTCCAAGGGGGGCGTCTCCTCATCCTGGTACCTGTACTTCTGCAGACAGATACACAGATACAGACGAGGGTGTTAGTCCCATGTATGAGGACCAGCTATTGTGTGTGTGTGTATCTGTATGTTATTAAAAGAATGTCAAAGGTTGATAATGCTAAAATCACAAACTGTCAGCCTCATTATGGTAACCTCTCATTGATGTCTCATCTCCTTTGAACATAATGGTGTAAATGACCCTTCACCAAGGACACAAAGCAGTACTTCCATCACAGAGGCATCTTCAGCCAAATGTGGGCAATCTATATGCAAATCTTGTACATCGCATAACATGTGTGACGCCTACAAGTGCAAAAAGTGAAGGCATTATAGGAGGCCTCAAAATATTGTCATTGAGCAAAGCGATCGTCCTCCATAACCACATGGAGCAACCAGAGCCATGACTCATAGTGGCTCTACAGTATCAGATCATGCAGCTTCTTCCTAGTAACCTTACTCCCCTACTAATATCCCACACCTGGGCAGCCTGCCAGCAGCCCACTGTGTTAGCCACACATGATAGGCTTCATTCTAGGTGTGATGACACAAAATCTGCACACAGCATTTTCCATCACAAACACATCAGAAGGTGGGCAGCATCACAGTGGAGATCTGCTACACTGTCCTGTGTGTTAGCGCTTGTGTTTTTGCTACAAATCTGTACCCTCTTAAAGCCCCCCAGGCCCACAATATGTTCTGCTGCACTGCAGATGTGAAGCAGACCATTTTGAAAACGGGGAAATTTGGAGGTATCATCTGAATTTTGGCTGATGTCCTCATGGCCATCTCTGCCAGTCTCCCCTCTCTCTCTCTCTCTCTCTCTCTCTCTCTCTTTTTTGGAGGCAGACGGAGAGGGAGGTGCATCACCGGGCCCTGTCTCAGACAGGCTGCCTAGCAACCAGAGCAGAGCAGAGATTGCAGTGCCACAGTTGGGGCTGCCAGCATCGGTCCTGGATCGCATTACACTGAGACAGCAAGAAAGAGAGGGAGTGAAACAGAGATGAAGATAAAGGAGAAAGTGAGGGGGATGGGTAAAAATGGAAAAAGTGAAACCATCAATAATGGGCAGCTGAAAGCAGCGGAATGGGGGTGGACCAGAGAGCAAATGAATAGTTGTTGATAGCACGGTTCCATAATTACAGGTTGATAAGCAGGAAACAATAGATTGTTCTCAAGCACTGCAGAGGTGGGCATTGCTACATTAATGTAAACATTGATTAAATATTATGTAACTGTTTACCCACAACTACCTATATACAGTGTAATACAGAATTGCGCAACTGCTGGTTAATTAATCAATCCTGTCTATATCAGTAAAGTATACAAAGTAAGACTTGTATTCAATTACAGAAGAAATGAACATAAAATTCGGAAATTACATGAATCACAGTTCAAAGTAGCCCCCAGCACTTTGGACTCCACTGCCGCCTCCTCTCCTGCATGAACATTCATGCTGCCATGTTGCCTTCTGTCCCACTGGTGGGGGATGTGACTCAAAGTGTCCTTCTGGAGAGGGGTTTATCTGCATTTTCCCTGACCAGTGAATTGTATGATTGTTGCCTAGTGTAGCCCAATAGCACACAAAAACACAGCTTTCTAAAATACAGTCAATCTTTAAGAGCCTAAGATTAATTTATTTTGAGGTGAATGAACGCAGTCTGATAAAAAAAAAAACAAAGCTGCATTTGGAACACAGTTTGGTATGAGGAGCTGAATTATAACAAATACTATAGATTCCTGTGAAGTTAAAGGGGCGGCCAACATCAATGGGAGGCAAATTCTGGTCAGTCAAGGGACACTTAACTCCTGGGTATGATTATAAATGTTTATTACAGTGTTCCAGGTAGTTAATTGCTCATCATTGTATTAACTTGGTGTTCCAGATATCAATCAGTCCCAGAGTAGATGGCCAGCTAGCTCTGACTCCTGAGAACAGGACGGTGAACAGCTGCTGGAGATGGTGACACCTTTACCTTTCTGATAAGTGCAGCATTTCACACAGGCTAGATTTCACATGAGTCCAGCATTTCTTCATCTTGAGATGCCCACACTTGAATCTAGAACGCATGCTAACATAGCACCAGTGTAAAGAGACTGCCAGACAAACAGAAATGTATTTGTTACAAGGTAATGTTGCACCACAGGTTAAAAGTGAGCAAGTTGCATCAGAATTCATATAAAAACATTCAAATTTAACTTTAGAAAGGATGAATTTAAAAGAAAGAAGAAAAGATGTATTCTTAGTCTTAAACTAATGTTTAAAAATCGTGCATGATTCAGGTAATGGGAGAAGACATTCCTCATTTACACAATTTCTGTAAGAGCTACACATGTGATTTTGGTGGTGATATTATGTAATCTATTGGTTTGGTTCTGTCTGAACTATTGCATTTAAGTGTAGTCCACGTATACATTTTGTTCTGTAATATTGTTATGCTTTTTAGTTTAAGACAATGAATGTACCTCTGTGGCTGCAATATACTCTCATTTACTGTTTGTATGATTTAAAGTTTTGCATCTGAAAGCCTTAACTTTTATCATATACTTATCTCAATTAGGTCCCATGAATCCCTGAAAGTATTGTGTTATTGAAAATAAAGGCCTTAAAAGTATTAATGTCTGACATACAATTGAATGATCTGTTTCTTGTTGGCATTTGGAGATAAGTTGGTTTCATTTCTAAAGTGTGCGTGGGTTTAGTAAATGTTTAGTAGTTGTTTTCTTTAGTCTTGTAATAGATAACATGCATTTCCATGTCCACTATTTGATTAAGACAGCTCTAGATTAATACATGCAAAACAAACATGAAATTATCTGTTAAACATAATTGTTTATAGGTTTATAACAGCTTGCAACAATTCAAATCTGCTTCTAACCTTGCAAATTGCCACAGCAACAAAATGCGTCTGGGTTTCTCCAGCTTTATTGTATCAGTATATGATCATAGAAGGAACCCAGTAGATCTTTAAGGTATTACTCTGTTGTAAAGGTCAGTATAAACAGTCTCCACAGTTTGCAGTTGTTGACCCTCCTGCACTATAATAAGAACTGCACATTGAGTGAATAAGCTGCTCCTTTTATGGTTAAATGAGTTAACTTAAAGTAGTGCAAATGTCAAATGCTTATCTACCATCATCTTGGTTTGCAATTCAAGGACCAAGCTTTTAAATTACTGTGCATTAGGTAATGGAATGAAAGCTATCAATCATCCACTCTTAGGCATATCATTTCCATGAAATGTAGAGTGCAAACGCATTTGACATGTAAGGTGTTGCAGGAACCATGAGTAGCTCTTCAGGT
This sequence comes from Gadopsis bispinosus, assembly GCA_036024995.1. Taxonomy (NCBI): domain Eukaryota; kingdom Metazoa; phylum Chordata; class Actinopteri; order Centrarchiformes; family Percichthyidae; genus Gadopsis; species Gadopsis bispinosus. The sequence goes on along the minus strand of JAVQJV010000974.1, from coordinate 6,156 downwards.
GTAAATTAAAGGTGCCAAATCCTCACTGCATCTTCACAGAATTTAAGCTCTTGCAAGTTCATCTATTTGCATTTTCTTTAATGATGATGAATTCAGTTTTTCTGTATTTGGATTAATTTTAACAGTTGCTGCTGTAATGAACTCAGAGGGATTTTATTGTGGGTGCTAAGTCTGCGTGGCACTTCTTCACAGCGCTGACAGAACTAACTATATGCTGGTATGTAGTTGTGCGCAGTACAATACATCTCAATGAAGTAAATCTGGACAGGTAAATGTGCTTGAGTTGAACAAAATTTGGATTAATTTCATGAAGAGATGCTGTGTAAATGTACCTGCACAAGTCAAATACTAGCCACATTTCTGCTTTTCAGGCAACTGCTAATGATACATTGTCTGAAACCAAAACAGCTTATTTGAATAATCATCCAGAATACAGAAACAGTAATTAATTTTCCAAGAAATGAAATGAAATACTGTATCCAGCTCTTATATATTAAGACATCAACTGACCTGTGTCACATACGTTTTGTCTGTCTGCAATTTTGCAGCCAATTTTGTACCTTTTTGATTTTACCTCATGCACTTTGCAATTCATAGTTACTCCATAACAACATGCTCATCAGTCATTACTGTTACTATAAGACTCATTGAGCCATATACTGTACATATTTTGTTAATGTATATCACCTGTATTCAGCTGTATTAACAGTGACCCAGGCTCTAGCTTTATTTCATTCATCAGCAGAGCGTTTTCCCTATCTACACATGTTATATGTAGGTCAGAACACCTGCTGGATGTTAATGTAGTACAGCAAACCCACACACCCACCCACTGGCACCTATAAAACAGCCACATTTAAGCTGAACACTTGTAGACATTTTAGTATGTTTAAAATCAGACTGACTATAATTAAGAAGTTGATGCATTAGCTCCACAACATCATCACTCAATGTTGCTTTGGCAGAGCGTCAATGAGAGAAAAGTGTTTCCCCTGAACTTTGTCTTTTTCACCACAAACCATCAAAAAAATTAAATTATAAAATACAATCGCTGTTGCCTTCTCAGTTGATTTTCACTCTCAAGTGTCTTCTCAAGTGCCAAACCTCAAACACAGCTTTCATCTCATTTGCATTATCACAACTGTTGTTGCCAGCCAACACCTACCAGTACAACTGTTTTTTCCATGTATATGTAAGTCTCAGAAGACCGAAAATTCACTCATTTTCTGCCAGTGCTAACTTCAGACTATTCTCCAAGGTGTTTCAGCACAACACTTTGACAAGTGTTGGTATCCTGTAGCTGTGTATGCTGAAACAACAACAACAACAACAACAGGCTTTACATTTATAAGGGGCAGAATGCTTAACGCTGCACCAGGAAGGATTTTAATACAAGAATCCATCCAGCCTATATCAAAAAGTGGGGCTGCAGCATCAAGAGCTGCTTAATCCCCCAATGGAGTCGCTCTACATTCACCCACTTCGCCCAAACGTAAGTCTGCTGTTGGGTGTAGTGACATTAATCTCTTTGTATTAATTAAATAATGGTGAAAGACAAAACATCTGCTGTACCTGTACAATGCGTCAACCAGATAATGATGGCTTTGTAAGAGTGAAAAGTGCTCTATGAAGGTGGTTATTGAATGCAGAGTGAAGGTTTTTCATATTGAGCATCACCTCAACTGCATCGATACATTGTCCCACAGGGAAATAATGTATCGATTTGGATTGTCCAACTAAAACTTAGATCAAACATGTGAAAATACTTTTGGTGGTGCATGTTTTGAAGCCCATTATTGTCCCAACCAACTTTAGACTTTCTCTAAAAATAAAAATAAAATCCCTAAAGTGCTGTTTGGCTTTCTTCACCACCAGAAGGCTTATGTTACTACAGTGAAAGAGGAAAAGTCGTAAAAAATAAATAAAGCTGTGTTTTTACGCCCTGGATACATGCTCAGCTCTGTTTTAGAGACTCAACATTCTGTCTTCTTTACATTTCAGCCTTAAAAATTCGCTTGTTAATTTATGTTCATCTAACCCGAATTAATGAGAGTCTGAATCTCATTTCTGTGGCTGATGATTCATCATTAATAAGACCCACACAGATGTATCATCCTCAAATTTAATAATCAGATTAGAGTCACAGATACAGTAAATGGTGCCATAGTGGGCGCTTGGCTGCAGTGCTTCTCTTGAGGGTAGTGTGGGGGGGAGGTTCCCATCTTATCTGTCTGGAGCCTGTTTTCACAGGAACTTCATGCTTACTTGTAAGACAAGAAAATAAGAATATTTGTATGATATGTTGAAAACATGTCAGGCCATGTGGAATTAACCAGGCTTAGTTTTTATATACAGCAGTGCCATAAACCGTTAAAACGCAAACAATTGTCCTAAAATTCAGCTACACTTAATTAGATAAAATTGCAACCTGTTCCCCTCAAATCTCCCTTCACAGGTCTCACACTCACACAAAGCTCAGTAGTCTTTGTATGTATTCATAGTAGTAGATAATTTCATCCCCTCCCCCTCTGTCCACAGAAGCATGCGCACACCATTTTTATGCTGAGTGGATACATTTTTATGTATGTTGCACTTGTAGTGGGGGATTGTAGTGTATCCCCCAGCGCCCTATTTTGTCCACACACAAATTAACATGTAAGTGGAGGCCTTGTGAACACACAGCACTGTAAGACTGGTTAATGGTTTCACTAGAAACAAACATGTGCAATAATAGCAGCAGTGGGATTTTTCTTTAACCCAATGTTCATCAGCGTTGTTTGCAAAACACGTCTGAAACAGCTCCTTGGTGCAGAGCACTAAGTATTCTCTGTACTGCTGTTAGCTAACATCACCTTGAATAAATGCATGTTTCATATTGGCTATCCATGCAATAAATAGAGAAATCAGACGTTCATCTCAAGCATTAGTGAGAAATACAGATAATAACTCCTCATGTCAAAATTCACTGCTACTACTACATACACACACAAATACGCCCACAACTTACAAATGCGGCTAGGCGATAAAATGATAATTATCGAATTAACCCACCCATATACCAGTAGAGGGGAGCCATTGCAGGATTGAAAGAGCCCATCAGAAACCAGAAGAGCCAATCACATAGCAGGTATAAAAGAGACAATTACGGTACAGGAATAAAAGAGCCAATGACATCGCAGGATTAAGGGAGCCAATCATGTTGGCCAGTTTAAATATTTGAGTTCTTTCATTTAAGCCATCACGTCTTCTGCAGAGAACCCATACGTTTCTGCAATGTCATCCCATCAATACTACTGTTACTGTTTACTTTTATGAGCAACATCTGCTTGATTACTGCTACGATTATTTTTTGAATGGCTTTTATAGATTGATATAGCCATTTAAATAGGGCCATTTCTGATGAGTGCTAGGTCTTATACCATGAGTGTGCTACTTACTCCGACCTGCACATCCATTCCTCACACAACACCAGCTCTAGTATTTAGCAGATAGGCTAGGACGAGCAAGTTAGCAAGGTATAGTGAATGGTACCCTGAATGGTTCAGTCTTAGGCCTGATCTGAGCATTGGTAAATATCTGCTACCGCAAATTGTTGTTGCTGCATCTCTTCGAGCTTACTGTCAGAGCTGAGGCTCACTGCTCTTTATAAAGCAAGATGACACAAACAGCAGGACAAAATAGGTCAAATCCATAGAAGGAAATGTGCGTTCGCAAGGCTATATAAACAGTTACAGTAAGCATGTGTAGAGCACACAGTGCTTCACACACATCAGAGACTTCACATTGCAGTGCAGCAACGCAAACCACATCTGCTTTGGTATCACCTGTTGATATTTTCTACATCATTACTCTTGATCATTTGATTGGTTGGCTGTTATTGAGTAACAGCAGCTCTTTTTCCTGCCCATTTTCCAGCAAGGACATCTGAGAATCGATTCTCAGGACGAGGTGATCGTCAATCATGATATCGAGATGAAGGCACGCTGATCCCTGAGTCGTAAATCATTCATTACATTAATACTGAGTTTCCATTTAAACGCCATCGTTTTGCCTGGTACATTATATGGCCTTCAATATAAGCACTGCACTGCAATTGTAGCTTGAAGACAAACTTCAACAAGGCAGTCTGTCTTGATTAAATGTTGTGAGGCCATCAATGAACATTAAGCATAAAAGAGCACATTAAATTACCGCTGAACGCTTCCAACCACATAAAGACCCGTTTAATTAAGATCCTGAATTAAAGATGACTGAGAGACTTTGTGCTGGGCTTTGTTTAAGAGCAGAGGGTATGCAAACAAATAACCTTGGAAGATCACCTTGGGAAATGACCAGTCATGTGGTAGCTATTGTTACACAGATGTTTAGCAAACATATGGCAGTCCTGGAGAATGTAGGGAATAAAAACGAGGTAAGAGCTGGACATTTATAGAAAACTAGGGACAGGGTATAGAGGAACAGTATAAGCAGATCCCTGCAATATTCTGTACATCACAAAAGATCTGGCCAAATAAAATCCCACCGATAACAACCCACCACGAGACTGCAACAGACTGCACACAAGCTGTTTGAGGGCTCCCGAACCTGCTGGAAATATGTACAGAGCAGGTATTTGGGCATGCTATACTATGACACTATAGAGAGTAGTAAAAGTAGTAAGAGCGGCTAATCTAGAATCTTGGGATGATTAGCATGATGCAATTATAGCAATAAGTCTTAAACTGAAAAAAGATCAAATATCTGCTTGCAATATGTGCGTATATGCCAGATCTGTTATAACCAGCATTACACACTGCAAACCAAGCACAGTCTCTTTTAATTGAGTAGCTAATCCCATTTTGAATTTACATTTCAGTGGTTGGTCAAGATGGTAAATGGTAAATGGACTCTTTCTTATATAGCACTTTTCAACCGAAACGGTTCCCAAAGCACTGTACCAGTAATCTAAGTTTTGAACAGTAGTCTAATTAGTAGTCTAAGATGACTGTACAGGCAACATGAGTCTGTGGGAGGAGAATTTTAATAGACGTCTCAGATGGAGAAACAGAGGATGATGAGAGGCTTGGGGACACGTGGGATTATCTGTGCTAGTAATACTCAACACTGAGCACAGCAGGACATCCCCTTCAGAAACCCAGAAAGCAAACACCCACATTAATTTTACCAGCAGCGTATCACAAATATAGAAATTGTTCTTGTCTACCAGAGAAAATGAAAAAAAATGATCACGGTGAATGAAATATGACAGAAATATCCACTTGTTTCATTTCTAATCAGATATAACTAATCAAATGCAGGAAGTGAATCACATTCTAGCAGCGAGGCAGAACGCAACCAAAATGTCGGAGCTGAATCAACAAACAAATTATGTGGAGCTCTGTACACATGTACACATCACTTTGGCAGGTGTAGGAACAATGCTTGGCCAGAGCCGACCAGTGTAGTTGGAGTTGGCTTAGAAAAGCTAACAGATAGAGTGGCATGTGGAGGGAAACGCTGAGCTGGCTGCCGTGCTGGAATCACCTGAAGCTGGGAGGGAGGAGCATCAGGGATGTAATGGACAGTCAGTGAATAGTGAATGACCATCCCGTCTCTTTGGACAGAAAAAGACAGCATCTCCCACTGAACATTAAGACCAAAACCACAGCGCACTGCTAAACATAATAGCAGCTTAGCGCAACTGGCTGGGTCTGATTCATAGGCTGTAGGAAAACAGTAGGGACACTGTTCAGGTTACCTGACTTCAAGCTTGGATTAAGCCTCCCTTGCAGTGTACAGTACCACTAATTCAACTGCATCTCGCTCTCCCCCTCTCTCTCTCTCTGTTCCTCCCTCTGCTGCTGTCTGCGAGTGTTTCTGCCCCTGGAGCTGTGGAGTCTGGATCTATGGGGTCTGGTCGTGTGGATGCTGTCCGCCTGCTGCCCCCTGCTCTGGCTGCTGCAGCCACTGTTACTGTTCTTAGTGTTGTTGTGCTGCTAATACTGTTGGCTGTTTATTGTAACATCAACAACATTGTAACTGCCGTTGCTTTACATCCGTATGTGGAACTATACTGTGCTACTGTGTGTTCTCTTTCATCCTGCTCTCACTCTCTTACTCTACCCCCCTCTCGCTCTTTACCTCTCTACCCAACCGGTCGAGGCAGATGACCGCCAA
>JAVQJV010000950.1:0-12603 GCA_036024995.1 Gadopsis bispinosus | reverse complement strand
TTTACCTTGTGAGGAAGAAGTTACTGTATTTAATAAAAATTAACATAACTTTTTGGTTGCAAGCCTTCATAAAAATGTTTGGCTGTCACCAAAAAAAAAAAGAATTCTTTTGAGTGGGTAAGCCTTCAACAACTTAATGAGATTGTGAAAGTCCTTAAACTATAAAAATACGATGGCTCCTTTGGAAAGTTTTACCTAAATGATCCAAAAAAACTGTCTCTGCAGGTGCAGAATCATGCTGTAATTTAAAAACTACAGCATGTCCTTAAACTACCATCTACATTTGGGAGCTGAGAGGCAGCTTTCAGCTCAAATTCAAAATACACAGCGGCCCTTCGTCTATATATCTACACTACTCCCTGTGGTTTGGGTCTGATTGCTTTGGCTTCCAGCTGCCAGGCTCAATTGATTCTCAGTGGATGTTTTCCAAAATAATTTCTTGGAGCTTGTGAGAGCTGGCTTTCTGGGGCTAATTTATGGATACCATCTGTCAAAACGCAGACACCTTCCTGAAAGGTCTGCAGAGTAATTCACCTGCAGAGGAGAATCGAGGCAGTCGTCTTCTTTCACTATCGGTGTGCGCTTGGTGGTGGTGGGCACCTCGTACGTCATCACACTCCATCTAAGAAAACAAACATTATTATCAGATCCAAACAGGAGGAAACGAGCAGCCTTTTTGTCCTTTTTCCATCTGTGATTGTACTGCTGCAATGCAGATAAAGACTAAAATCCACCTACAGTTCAATCTGAAAACAAACCACTAAACACCTGCAGACCATGTGTACACTTTTTGACCTATTAGAATGTCCTTTTAATTAAAAAAGGAATAGTTTGGCATTTTGGGGAACACGTTTATTTGCCTTCTTGCTGAGAGTTAGATGAGAAGATTGATGGCACTGTCGTGCGTGTACCGAAAATATGTGCCTGGAGCCAGCAGCCGGCTAGCTTAGCACAGCACAAAGACTGGAAACGGGGGGAAACAGCTAGCCTGGCACCTCTAAAGCATGTCATATCTCATTTCCCTGCCTCTCGCCCAGTGTTAGCTGGGATTGGCTCCAGCCTGCAACCCTTCGGGATAAGCAGTATGGATAATGAATGAATGAATGAATATCTCGTTTGTTTAATCAGTAAAAAAGCTAACACAAGCCCTCAAGGCAAACATGGACGCACTTGCTGGGAGGAAGCAGTGCTAACCACCCCCCCACCATCTCTGTCCCTCTGGTCTTACCGGTCCAGCATTTTGGTGGTGGCTCTCTCCAGCTTCTCGAGGATCTGCAGCAGCTGAGCGTCGTCGTCACAGAGGCCTCCCCAGCCCAGGACACGAGCCAGGTCGTTACCTGTGCCCAGGGGCAGCACGCCTAGCTGGCACTGTGGGGGGGGGGAAGAAAAAGTGAATCATCTGCATACCAATTGATTATTCCCCATTTTCAATCAAAAGCAGAATGAACGATTTACGCTTGTACAAATACATCAGTCTCAATCTAATTCTCAAAGAGTCAACTACTTCTACATGTATATGCACAAATACAACAGTTGTTAAATATGGGCTCCGTTTACCCCCCCCAGAACCAGCCAGAAGAAATTTAGGGGTGAAATCCAATGTCCGAATTAAACATATACATCTCAGCATCACAGGTTTAGTCTCGCTCGTCTTTTTAGAGACACAAATATGAAAAGCTGCAGTTATAAATGTAATAAAAATTCTTCAGTTTGCTTTTCTTTGGGATTCAGGTGAATACGACAACAGTGGAAAAGCAGTAAGGTGATGCAGACAAGCCTTGAGCCTTCACTGCAAAAACATCGCAAGATTTCTAATTTATTACTTTTGTCTAAAATCCACAAATCAGCAAATGCGTTTATCAGACATGGAGACAAACAGTTTCAAACTGTAACATCTTTTAGCGTGAAGACAAATATCTTTATGGTGATAATAGAAGCATGTTCATGTGTCGGAACAACGTAAAAATCTTCATCAATCAACATCACACTGACTGGCCCCCGACATTAATTGGATAATCTGTTTAGTCTGACAACCTGATTAAAACACTAATTTAATAATAATAAAAACCATGTTATCTGACATGGCATTCATTAACTGGGATTAATTCCATGACACTAACTTATTAGCAGAGGGAAGCGGCGTATCGTTGGTGATTTTACTCATTACAACCCTCACCTGCTTTTTCGTCCCTCCCTGACATTATTTATTTACCGTTTCCTCTCCCCTTCGCTCTATTTTCTAATTCACTTCCCATTTGGGTTGAGTTTGGTCAAAACGTCTACAAAAAAGGCACTTTTGGCATTTTTCAGATTCCATTTCAAGTTAGAGGACAGTGGAGAGCTACAAGTTACAAACTGTGACCACAGGTGAAAAATGCTTTAGAGGCAGCTTGCTGCTTTCTTCCATCACCGTTCTCCTCAGTTACCTTCAATATTATACCATCATCCCCTCCTCCTCCTCACCTGTTTATGGAGATTGAGTTTATCCAGCTCTGAGAGCACCCAGCCCACACTGCCGTCGCCTCCGCACACCAGGATGCGAAACGTTACAAACTTCTGGAAAAGGCGTAGGCTGAAGGGAGGGGAGCAGGGAGGAGGAGGAGGAGGAAGAAAAAAACACTATGTTAAGAGGTAGATGTCATGAAAAGGCAGCAAAATTACATTATCGATACTTGCATTAAATCAGTCGTGCAAAACTAAACTCCCACGAGTGAAGCAATCAACCAGCAAATCTAAGTCTTTACTGCTTTGTCGTATCTGAGCCTGTTACTTCATTATTAACTATTTCAATTAACATTAATATTTAAAACTGAATCACTGCATCACCTGTATGCCAGTTTTCCAAAGTAGTAGCTATAACAATTAAATAAAAAGACAAGTACCCGAGCTCTGGCCCTCCATTCATCAGGTCAAAGACTTGAGCCGGATTGAGGAGCTGCTTGAACTTGCGGAGGAACTTCACCCCCTGGTTGTCTCCACTTTTGGAGTTGACCAGGACCAGCAGAGGACTGGTGCACGACGCCGAGGTGGCCTTCCAGAAGCCTGAAAACAAGGCTCGTACATGAATAAAAGTCCATATGTTGGCAATCACACAGTTCATGTTGGAAAAGCTGTGTGTGATGGATCCTGGATGCTTGAGAACTGGATGTACGTGTCTAACTTGAATGTCTAAAATATGTATAAATGACAAATTCTGCCATGTTTTAGACAAATATGTTAGAAATATTCCTCTTTTCTATAGATTTCTTCTAAAACGTTTTGTGCAATTCAATTGAATTCAGTTATATAGCACAATACTATAATAAAGTTATCTCAGGGATCCTTTTTCATATAGATATATAGGTCTAGACTGACAAATTTATTTACAGAGACCCAACAATTCCCACCATGAGCAGCACTAGGAGACAGTGGCAAGGAAAAACTGCCTTTTAACAGGCAGAAACCTCGAGCAGAACCAGAACCAGGCTCTGGGTGGGCGGTCATCTGCCTCGACCGGTTGGGTAGAGATCCAAGTGTGATAAATTTCAAAAATGTTTAAATTGTTGGGAGGTTTTACGTAAACAATGCAAGGGTCAGTTGCAACACCTTGCCCTGTGCATCCACAGGATTTACACCATTGGAGTCGAAAGGTGACATTCCTGATCTTTGAACTTACTGTACATGCAATACTCTGAACTGTGCGTGTGTGTGTGTGTGTGTGTATATATGAGGTGTCTCACCATCTGAGTCGATGCTGTTAAGTGCAGTGGGAGGGATGATTGACACTCGACATTGACCCAAGGGACAAACCTTCCCCATTTGTTCTTTACAGCTGTTATGGACCTGCAAGTGTGCACGCACGCACGCACACACACACACACACACACAGACACACACAGACACGCACACACACACACAGTCAGTGGTCTCCATAGTAATTCTATATTTCATTAGAAGCAGAAAGGTCATTACATCCCTCTGAAACCCACCAAATGTCAGTTCTGTAACCTTTACAAATACCACATTTATTTGTGTGTCTTTCTGTGTGTGTGTGTGTGTGTGTGTGTGTGTGTGTACGCACGCAGAGGATAAATCTGCCCTGAACACTCAAAAAGCAATCCAGCCTTTGCTAAGTGGAATCGTGAGATGGAGTAAAGTTACATATCTGTAACCGTGTTTGAGTTTGTGCCTTAAAGGAAAATTCCACTGAACTTCACCCTCACATTTCTACAGCAGCGTCGAGCATTTTACCGCTTCTGTCACACGGTGAGATATTTGAAGTGAAGGTTGCTAGTTTTAGGCTGTAGCTAAATTAGTCCATAAATGTTTTATGAACCCACGGCAGGGCGAAGCGTCAGGCTTTGGTTCGTCATTTGACTGAAACGTGGTTAAGATTCATGACCATTTCTGAAGAACAATGATACACAAATAAGAGCCGACACCCACACATGAAGCACTAAACCAAACTCCATTAAAAATGTATAAGTGTAAATCGTGATGTTAAGAGTTCAGTTGAGAACGTTTTTTCAAGAATGAATGAGAATGAAACCTGGTTTAAATATATATTGAATCATAGTGCATCCATGTAAACATTAAAGCTGCATTATTTGTTTTCTTTTGCCTCTTGGGGACTGCTGAACAAACTGTAAACACAACATTTTACACATTCTCACCTTATGAAGTTGTTATGGTGAACATGTTCGCAAACACTTTACACATCCAGCAGATACCGAGCAACATTATCATTCATTAGGAGTCGTGTTTCTGGGTGCCTGCCAAATGAAAGTCCACTTTTTAAGTTTCCTTTTTGCTCCAAATTGTTTTCTACCGACCCCCGAGGGAAATATGTGGCTCTTCAGCTGCTAAATGCTCCACTATGTTCACCAGCTAGTTTGTAACTTTTCCTGTCTGTTGCTTGGTGCTGAGTAGGTAGTGTGCAGTGGGTTAATCAGAGCTTGTTAGCCAAAAACAATGCAATATAAAATGAGCTGAAAGACACTAAAACACTCTGTAGAGCTCTGAAAGGATCACTTTTTACAGTTAATTCGATCCATTGTTAAATATAATAATATTGAGTGCAGCTTTAACTTTAAAAAGACATGAAAAATTTGCAAAAATCCCAAATTAGCTCACACACTAGCTGCGACACATGGATTGAGCGTTAGTGTTAGTCCTGTGATAGTGGTTTTCCATCCAGGCTTAGATTCTACCAAGGTTCTACAGGCATTGTTACTGGTAAAATTATTTTATCTTTATTGCTCGAGAGCACGGAGTCTGACTCCGTAACCCTGGAGCTGACAAAAATCAGGCCCGTTTCATTTCTCACGTTAACCCCACCTCGTCTGTGCTGCCATCTTTAGTGCCGTCCCATTACTCTGACGACTCGAGCGATCTTTTCAGACCGTGAGTGTTCGAGGGGCAAGGGAGCAGGTCAAAAACAATAAAAAATGTGGGTTCACATCTCCCTCCTGAGTGCACTAAAAGGCACAATTTCCCTGTGCTGATACCAACGTGTAAGATTGTTTGATGAGAAAAAAAAAAGACAATGCTATTTATATATATATATATATATATATATATATATAGCTCTGGAAAAAATTAAGAGATTACTGCAAAATTATCAGTTCTCTGGTTTCACTATTTATAGGTATATGTTTGAGTAAAATTAACTTTGGAAAAGTCGGAGGCCATAAGCAATCCCACTTACAATGGCCTTGCACCAGAGGCAGCGCCAGTCCTGCAGCCGTCGCACGCTGCCACAGTTCTTGTCACACACCACACATTTGGCACTGACCGGCAGGTTGCCCTCCAGCCACTGGTGGGGCATGAATACCTGGGGAAAATTATGGAAAAATACTGAGAACATGAGACTGTCCAATCTGCCAGCTTTTCCGTACCTGAATAACTTATATTGACAGATGTCTTTTTCATGACATCTAAATTGTTACTATAGACGCCAGGAGACAAACAAAAATGGCGACGGGATCATTTCATTTCAAACATTAAAAGATTTCTGGCTTACATGAGTGATTGTGTCGAAGATGAAACACCAGATTATATTGAAAATCAAGCATTTTTCACAGAGTATATTCAAATTCATTCAGTATTTTCCAAGCTTTCAAGACTTTGTGCGAACCCTGCAAACACATCACGGCCTAAAAATCACTCACCCCCTCCTCATCCTCGATGATGTCATTTCCTATGGAGGCCAGCGTGGTCCATTTGCAGGTGTTGGTGGAGCGAACTGCACAGCGCTTATGAGCCTTGAACTTACAAACTGCAAAAGCAAAGACCAACAAATTCACGTTAAACAAACTTAAATAAACACCCTCGACAACTTAAAATGCATAATGCACGTCAACGTGAGGCGCTGGGAAAGCTACCGCACATTTTTCACACTGTAATTTAGAATAACGTTATGTGGAATATCCTTTGCACTATCCCACCTCCCAATATCGTTTGTTAGTCACTTTTATTTATATAGCGCTATATCATAATTTAATTTACGGGTTTGGGAGTTATACCATGTAGCTAACCTCTTTTGTTTTATTATTTTCTTTTTAAAAGGGGCAATAAGAGTCAAGTGTCAGTCGCGGTGAGCCTGCAACACTATCAACAAGATGATCAATTTTGGAGGGACTAAAGTCAACATAGGAGTCCTCTGTTAAATTGAGATATGGCACCGAAGTAAATACCGATGGAATTACTTCCTTAAATTTAGCTACAGCACTTTCAGATAAACACCTAGTGTAGGAATGTTTGAATAATGGCGTGTAGACTATTAGATGTTCAATATCAACACCGTAGACAAGGACAAAGTCGAGGGTTTGGTTAAGACAGTGAGTGGGTTCGTGTTCACTCTGACAGAAGCCAATTGAATCTAACAGTGAGACAAAGGCACTAAGGCTGTCATTATCAACGGCCACATGAATATTAAAAATCACCTAAAATAATTACTTTAACAGTTTTGAGGACTAAATCTGATAAGAACTGAGAATTCAGATAAAAATTCAGAATACTATAATAGAACTGAAACTCGGCCAGATAATAATCAGAGTTTGCTTCTCAGCTGGTGTGTCGCCGAGTGGAGAGAATCTGTTAGAAATGTGAACAGCTCGGTGGTGAACTTTGGCTTTGGCTCAGGGCTGTGCTTCTTTCGGACAGTCACCCAGCCTCCCTGGTTTCCCGGCTGCTCGGGAGTAACCGGGGAGACGGCTAGCAGAAGCTACCTGTGGTTGGCTCACACCGGCTAGGTGTTGGCTAACTGCGGCTGACTTGACTTTCCACGGCGCGGAGCCGCAAATCTAACTCACCGAGTGGAAGCCGGTGTGAAATTCATTATCAGCTGATATTTATGTATCGCTGTCATCAAAAGCTTCTGGTTCCAGCTGCCAATAAGGTTCACACGAATCAAGATGAAAAGTTCCTATATAATTCTTTTACATTTCTAAATGTTATAAATTTCTATATAGATTTTTTTGATAATTCTAATGCTTTGGTTAGGATCTATCGGAATTAAGTATAATGACGTGAAAAATCATGGACAAGCATAACAAAGCATTCATAACAAAGATATTAAATTCCCATTAATGTGCAACTGACCTAAAAACCTCCATACAGCATGTGTGTGTTCAGATTTCTTGTTGCCAATATGAGAGGGGTGAGGAATTGATGTTGCTCAACTGATTCCAAGGTGTCACAGTGTGTCAAACCTGTGATGAAACCTGCCTCACCCTGCAATAAAGAGCTATAAACCTACGGCTTCATTAACACAGTCACATGATCGAAATGCTTTTCTACAATGCTAACACCAGGCAGGACAGAGGAGACAAAAAGCCCCCGACTTTTATGTAAGAAAATGCTTAAATTTAAAGATTGCTCAACTTATGTGGTTACAGTATCTTGGCCCTCAGACTGGTTGGAAGAAATGTGTCTTTAAATATGTGTATTTGTGTGTCTATGTACCTTCACAGGACAGGCCGTGGGAGGTGACGCCTGGCAGAGCCTCTCTGCAGACGTTGCAGAAGGTCGGTCTGGCGTGCGAGCAGGCGTACCAGTTGTGCATCCCAGAGAAATGCTCCATGTTGAACTGGCTGGCCTGGGGAGGGAGAAATATGTAAGGAGAGTACAATGACATCAGCACTCCGCATTAAAACCGCCTGCGCTTCGGAGGTGGAAACGCAGAAGGACAAAACAAAATCAATGTAGCGCTACTACTTCAAAAATAACTAGCCTGAGGGAGGAGACATATTGCAGGAGGAAGCATGTGATTCAAGGATAAGATAATGGAAACTTTATGGCCCCAGGATTTAAACCCATGATATCAATGCTACAGCTGGACAACATATGAATAAGCCGGCACCTTAAAAAACAGCAGAACAAGACATTAGTGCTGCCAAACCAAAATTCTTGAAAAATATGATCGTGTTTATAACTCTAGATATCAAAATGTCGGATCCGAAATACGGATTAATTTGGAGAAGATGCTATCCACAGTTTCATCTGCATATTCACAAACTTGCAGAACTAGGAATGCAGAGGAACAACACATGGACATAAATTTAAACCCTAAATGCACTAAATACGAATGGTGTATTGAAAGCCAAACACCTGAGAGAATTTCAGCTCAGCTGGGATGGCAGCTAACAGTCTTGAGCTCTCTTTATAGCCTATTAAAACAGAGGGTCTAATTTTATGAGGAGACATCAATCTGCTGACAAAGAGCTCAAATGAAAAGCAGATAAGAGACAAGATGGAGGGATAAAAGGGTGGAAGAAAGGAGGAGGAGAGCATTTCCCTAAAAGAAACTATAAACAGTGGATACACTTTTAGGAAAGAACAGATGGAAGAAAAATGAAGGAGTGTGGCGTGAAGCCTGTTCTCATTAAAATAGATTACACTCTCAGGACTTGCTTTTATCAAAAGGATCACCAATTTGGCAAATGTCTGATAATATGCAGCAAAATAAATAACAATGTGACTAACAAAGAGATTGCCAGAGGGCTGAAGATCACTTATACCTCATAGGTTTCCCATTTTTGAACGGATTTGAGCGCGCTGATCCAGTCCTCCATTTCCTTCCTGCTCTCCGCACATAACATTAGTTTGCGAAATGGAGTGATCACCTGAGAAAGAAAGAAAAAATTAGGAAAAATTGAGTTTTAGAAGCGAATAAATTTCTTAAAAAACATGTATGAATGTTTCTGCAAAGTTTTCACAATTCATCCAGAGGGGAACATCTGTACACAATCTGCACCGAATTTCATGGCAATCCAGCCAATAATTATTGAGACATTTAACTCAAATCCACAAATTCCGACGTGATGGTGGCACTAGAGTTGAAAAGTAAGGGGATCACCAAAGTCATTAGGGTTCATCCTCCGGGCACCATGAGTGTCTGTACCTTATTTTATCACTATTCGTCTAATAGATGTTGAGATACTTCAGCCTGGACCAAACGACTAGCATGGCCAAAAATGATAATAACTCCAGTAACTTTAATCATTTTATATTCTTTTGTCATAATTTGCCATTAAAATCTAAGAAAAAAAAAGGCACAGTTGTGAAACGCCTTAACCCACATTTTTGACATTTTGAGACCGGTCTTGTTGCTTACCGTGAAGCTGTTGTTGATGTTCTTGGTGCTGGTCTCGGCCACGCTGGCGTCCGATAGGTCCACTTCATCAAAAATCAGAGACTAATGGGAAGAGAGCCAAACAATGCAAACGTCAGCTTATCTTTTCTTGTAACCTTATCGAGTTACTGTACACGTAACCACACCCGACACCTCTCGATCATATGTAAACCACTCTGTAGTAATGGAATAGCTGTGGTAAACATTTGTACACTCGTGATTTTGGCTTCACAGCTCGCTGAGTTTGCAATGCTTATAAATTCCAAAATCTATTTTGCCAAATCATGCCATACCTTGCAGTCTTTGGCATAGTAGAGGGTCCTCCCTCTGAGTTTGAAGTACCTCCTCTTCCATCTCTGGAAGGAGCTAGTCTGCTTTAATAGGATTCCCTCCTTCACACTTTTCTGTAATGAGACAGAAAAAAAGGGGCGGGGGGGGGGAGAGAAGAAATAACGGATGTTGGTAACTGAAAGACTAAAGTGACAGCTATTCTTCCCGGAGTTCACACACGAGCAGGTCAGTTGGGAAAGTTACCAAGAACACTTTCCAGTAATTTACGTCACTAATTTCATGATGAGACTTTCCCTCATGCTTCCAAAAGCAACACCCTCATCTGTTAAAGACAATGATGAGTCTGTCAGCATGCAGTGTTAAATGTCCTGTACTGCAATTACAAAAGCAACAGTGTTGCGGCAGGTGCGGCCAAGCACGCCTGCGTGAATACAGGATTTGACTTGATGGCACGGATTTGCAGAAACTCCCCGCTGATTCTATTGTGGTGGCTGTTGTTTGACTTTATCCTTGTCTGTGCCTCTGCTTATCATGCTCGCTCTCCCTCTACTTATGAGTACATGCCCTGAGAGGACAGAGTGCACCATGGGTAATCAATTTGAGATAGGACGTCTGGGGTTGCCATAGAGATCCTCATTTTCTCAAACAAGAGGATATCCGGGCCCGGTGATAGATGCCGGCGCAGGCACACACACACACACACACACAATCTTAAAAATCTGACTATGTTACTGATGGCTCTTTCCACGCCTGCACGTTTATCACCTCACGTAGCAACAGTCCGTCACAAGTCGCCACGGCAGCTTACCGCAGATGAGCCTCCGATATCAAGCCCATGACTTTCCCATAGAGATAACCGTGCACCTGCATTGGAAGTCATAACCGTGCACCTGCATCGGTGTACGCGTGTGCTGCCTGCATACTTTCATGGCAGAAACCGACAACAACTGTCTGCGCGCGCACACACACTCTGATAAAACTCGACTTAAGTAGTGGCGACTTGCAAAAGAAAATACAACACAGATTTTAAAGAGAAAACAATAACGCAATAAGTTGTTATTAGATTTGATTATTATTAGGTACTACAGGAAATGACTAATCGTGTTGCTCCTCTGCAGAAGCCTCCAGGCCAAACGGCAGACAGAGTGAATCAGGCCATCCAGTTTTTTTGTCATCTGTTACAAAAGAGCTCGCACAACCTGCACTGCCACTACAACCTGTGGGGGAAGGTAAACTGAATTATGTGATCAAAGATGTTGAAATAGTTTGAATTTAACAGTCCAATAGGCCACAGTCCCCACATCATAAACACTGAAATCTCTCAGTGTCACAGAAATCAACAATATGACGGGAGAGAAGTGGAGAGGATATTGTTTTTGTTATCTCCAAATCAGGAGCAGACTGCTACATTGCACTGTGATAAAAACCACAGGATCTACCAAATCTACCAACGCTCTAGAGCGGGCCGACCCAGAGCGGTTGGGCTCAGCAGTGACTTGGCAGGGTCTCCAGATCGGCGCGTGACCCGCAAAATCTGACCTGAAGGACAAATTCAAGACTCAAGACAGGAGGTTCGCTACCTGCAGGACAACTACCGACAAGCCACGAGCTGGCAGCAGGACTAGAGAAAGTGTGCAAACTTTTAAATGTAAGACAGAAACTGAAATGTGCACGACGAGGCAAAAAAAAAAAAAACATGTGGTAACGGCATCACGCCTCAATTTTATCCAAACACAAGACACCTGATATGACAGGAGTACATTACGTGTTAACATTGCATTGAAATTAACAATGCAAAGATCCATTTTCTTTTTTTTTTTGGAACGCAATGCTAATTTAGTATGCTACAAGCACGGAAAACATAAGTAAAAATAGTTACCATGACCTAACTCTAAATTATCGCATTGAAACACTAAAGTTTTTCAGTTATAAAAGACAAAATAAGTAAGTTAAATCAAGCAGAAGGTAAAAAGTTTGTTGAGTTTTAGCTTGGAATTGCTATGGATGTCAAACCTCACC
Organism: Gadopsis bispinosus; assembly: GCA_036024995.1. Classification (NCBI taxonomy): domain Eukaryota; kingdom Metazoa; phylum Chordata; class Actinopteri; order Centrarchiformes; family Percichthyidae; genus Gadopsis; species Gadopsis bispinosus. Next base: position 680 of record JAVQJV010000950.1, on the reverse strand, counting down.
TAGTTTTTACAGGAGGATCAAAAAGTGTCAAGTAATAGAAATGGGCTTTGTCATATTTCTAGCTTTAAAAAATTATTCTTTCATAAGCTATTTCCAGATCTAAAATCATGAATCTTTCGTAAAATTGAGACTATTTTATTTGAACAAAGCTCCTTTTTAAATCACCAATGGATTGAGTGGATTTTGTTCGGCTAACGTTAAATGACACAAAAAACATGTTTATACTCCCCCAAACGAAGTTTTAAACGAAGCATTGTTTTGGTCTCAAGTTGCGACTCAAATCATATCACATTGACTAAGATATCAAAAACAACGCACAGCCTTATTGCTAGTTAGTACGGTTGCTCGCTAATGTCTTTGTGCTTGTACTTAGCTTTTATGTTCTTTGTCTTTTATCTTGTGTATTAGGCTGGAAGCTGTGTTACTAGAATCTCATACATTATTGCACTTCTGGTTAGATGCCAAACTACATTTTGTTACGCTGTAAATTTGAGTCTAATCTTATCAAATATAATCTTGAACAGTAGTTAGCTAGCTGGCTACCTATACTTTATCCTGCAGTAACTAGTATCATAAGTAAATTTACATTGATGTAAAGGAAATTCACATCTTGGTGCATTTAGAGATCAAGTTCCCCCCCCCCCCGGGGGGGTGGGTGTTTTTGGTTGGGGGGGTGGGGT
>JAVQJV010000948.1:0-10424 GCA_036024995.1 Gadopsis bispinosus | reverse complement strand
TTTGACAGAGAGCAGAGCGTCACTGTGGTGCTTGTTGTCTGAGTGTGTTTGGGCTTTGCCACAAGGGAGCAGTGTTTTCACACGAATGTACAAATCATTCTACTGTATTTGAGCTTTTTCACATCTGTTTTCATTTCAGGGAAAATGTACATGCTGTTAAAATAAACTTATTCAAATGGCAAATGGCGTCATGTTGTTATCAACACACAACTGTATTATTGAGTGAAGGGACATTAAATATGACCGTTAAATTGTTTATGCAGTTTTAAAGGGAACAGTAGGCAATTTTTATTTAAACAATTTTACATATGGATTATATGTATAATAGTGGATTATTTGAATAGTGGGATGTTGTGTATATTTCCATGAGCTACCTTTTTATTGAGGTGAGCAGAAACTTATGTACATCCATAAGTAAAAGCATTAACATTAAAGGGTTAAGAAAATGGGCCTATGGTGTAAATTGTAGTTGAAATGGGCACAATTGTTCCAACGTTCTTATGAAGAACAGGATGTGTACTTAAGATCCTCTCTGACTTGGAGTGGGAGGATTCAAACGGTCAGTAATTGACTTACTGACTGCTTATATTTGTTTTATTGAAAAGGTCGCACTTCTGCATCTGCTGCTACAAGGTTACTGTGACTGAATCTATGAGACGAACAGATTTTACAGAAGTTTAGATATGTGAGAGGAATGACTGCGTTCAGGTCTTGTGCCCCTTTTTTAAGTCCCCAAATGCACGGTTTGACTGCTACAGTGTATGAATGGGTTGTGATTTATCTCTCAATTTAAGTGATGTTTTTGCCTGGTGCTCTCTGAAAACATCTTTTAACTCACTGAAAGCTAATTCTTTACTTTTATTCTTATTTTTTGCCGTTATCCTCTAATAAATCAGGTCACAGCATGTGCCTTGGGCTGTTTATAGAGGGGTGGGAGTCACTCTAACCACTGCTTCCCATGAAAGTAGGATTTCCAGCATTGTTGCAGTTGGTATTGGGCTGTTCAAAAAAAAACCCCAGCACATTAGATGCTCACCAAGGTGCCAGATTGCTCTTAAAATTGGTTTTGAAGCCAACCAAAAGTCAACAGAGCAATACTTGTCTTGTTTGGGCTCCAAAAAAAACCCAATTAAAACTTGAGTGATAAAGTTAATAAGACTCCCAACAAATGCATGTATTTTCTAATGCCAGGAACACAGGAATGAAGTGTGGACCGTTTGGGAACATTGTAAATATTGGATGGAGTTAACCTCTGCCAGCACTTTATAGCCAGAATGAGTTTCCGAGCGTGTTTTGTGTCGTGAAATGTGGAGAACAGAGAGGCGGCTCCAGACCAAAATATGTTGTTGTTATATTGTTAGAGGGCGTGTTCCCTGGAACAGACCACAGCAGCGGGGGGGTCGTTCCCTCAAGAGTCGCGAGCAACGAAACCCAGCTTTACGAGCTGTGCGCGCGGGGCGGGGCGGGGCTTTCACTGAGCCGGGTTGGGGTTGGCTGGTTGGTGGTTGGCTGGTTGGCTGGTTGGTGGTTGGTGGTTGGCTGGTTGGCTGGTTGGTGGTTGGCTGGTTGGCTGGTTGGTGGTTGGCTGGTTGGTGGTTGGGGGGTGCAGGCCACTCAAGTCAAACACAATCAGAGATGTTTGAGTTTCCCTGCGCAGTGAGCAGGGAGGTGGAGGCGCACAGCGTTACTGCTTCACCCCTCCTCCAGCTCCGGCCGCTCGGGCTGTTTTGCACCACCTTTCATCAGGAGAGTCAGAGAAAAGAAAAAGAAAAAAACCCCAGAAGAAAAACCTGGTCATGCGATGCGATTTATAGGAGAGAAGTAAAAACTAGACGAGACCTGTTGGCGATGATGGATCAGTCAAAGGCGCAAACGGTGAGTGTCGACGAGCTGAGGACGTTCGTGTTTGTTACAGTAACAAAGCCGGGGACGTTTCCACCCTAACGACCAGGTTCAGTGGTGTTTCACAATGTTTATCTGCACTGTGAAATAAAGTAGTTTTTTTTTTTTTACCTTCTTTCATATTTAAGTAGCTTTTCGAAAGCGGGGACACAGGAAACAGTTGTGTCCGGCTTGTGATTTATTCTCCGCCGATTTTCTGTTAATAATTGTTAAAAGCCATCGAGCTTGGTTTCACTTCTTTAATCCACCAATAATGTGCTTTCTGGGGAGAGAAAGCGTTTCACTTCAGCTGTGGATCCACAACCAAATGTGTATAACGTTATTTACACACCTATTTAGGCCGAAACAGCAATTTGGTAAAAGTTAATTTAGCACATTTTTGTATTGGTTGACTTCAGTTGCTTGCTGAATGCAGTTTTCTCTTATAACCTTTGATCATTTGCTGCCGCGTATGAGAAAAACTTGTGAAAAGTGAAGTAAGACATGACATGTCCTCAGTGAAGTTGATGAGTTTGTGTTGGGGTTTTTTTTTTGGTTTTTTTTTGTTCATAGTCCAGTTTATCTGAGGAGGGCAGCTCAGCTGGGTGTCCACAGTTCAGTCCTGCTGGCGTGAAGCTGGAGGCGGTGATGGAGCAGCTGCAGAGGCAGCAAGAGACCAAACTGGAGATGAACCTGCAAGAGAAACATCTTCAAGCCCAGCTCCTGTTTGCTCAACATGCTGCTGCTGCTGCTGCTGCTGCAGCAGCGAGGGCCTCTGGCTCCAGAATAGACTCTGCATTATTTGGCAAAGCAGATGGACAGACTTATCAAGCAGCTCAACAAGCCTTCAACAGCCATCTCAGCAGAATGGATCCAGATGCGGAAGATGAAGACTCGGAAGATGAGGAACGGGAAATGGTGAAGCCCGACGAGAACGAGGAGGTGGAGGAAGACGAGGAAGACGAGGAGGAGGAGGAGGAGGACGAGGACGAGGATGGGCCTCCTCAGCAGATGAAGAAGCCTCGACTCCAGCAGGTTCCCGGAATCCCCTTCCCTCCTTATCCTCAGTTGTCTGCTGGGAAGACGGAATCTCCATCTTCCGAAATAAAACAGGAACGTGAGGAGAAGGACGTGCTGTCGTCCGTAGGTCAACAAGCCTTCACATCACCCAATGGCTTTGCTGACTGGGGCTATGATGAGCCATTCAAACAAGTAAGCTACCTTTGATTTGACTGCCCCAATCACGGCCATGTTTGTTTTTTCTTTGCTCTATTGTTTACCATCGTTTTTATAGTGAATTTCTGAACATTTTCTCTCCTAAACACAGATGCATGAAATCCCACTGTCATGTCTCTGGCCACTCTTGGCTGCATTGTAGTGATTATAACCTCACTTCATGTTTACTGAGAGGAGATGAACATCTGTAACTCTCCTGTTTAGCCGGTGTGTGTGATCTATTAATTGTTGCCTTCTTCCTGGAGAGCGTCGAGCTCACTGCTGCCTGGTCTGCCTCCTGTTTTCTCACATGTGGAGAAAGGAACATGTCCTTTTGGCAAGATGCCAGAACTTGATGCTGTTTAATTACTGGCCAGGCCAGAGACCCCTCCTTCTGCCACACGTCTTGCACTTTTGCAAACGCGTCCTGAAGTTAAAATGAGAGCAGAGGGTTAATGAAATGGCACCAGACATGTATTTCTTCACATGAGGTGGCCTTTTCTCTCTTTGTATCAGCCAGGTCTCTCATAAACATGAAAAAAGATATTGTAGTATTAAACATGAGATCCATAACTAGTATTTATGAGCTCTTTTTTCATCAGATATGTTTTACTACATAGATTTAGAACCTCAGTAGGATCATAAAACTCACTGCTGATGTAGCTGTAGCTCAGTGGATAGCTTTGCATAATTTAGCTGTTGCTTGGCAACACTAAATGGCAGCTTAATTCAGCTGCAAGTAATCAATACAGTATATGGCTGCAGCAGTGAGAGTGCATTTCCTTTTTCTCAGCCCAGCACAACAGCTTCTGTTTTCTGTTGAGATACTGTTGTTAAAAGAACTTAATTGTATGTGTGTGAAATGGTTTGGATTTTGTTTTTTGCATTCCTTAAGCACAAGAAACTTCTAAGAACCATAATTGATCATTAGAACATACATTAAATGTATGTAAGAGATTTGGTGCAACCCATTTCTGCCAACATCTTCGTATGTGGTCAGAGTAACTTTGGATGCTGTTTAAATGACTTAGAGGGGGATTGCTTGTGATACGTAATTTAATCCTGTTTTACGTATATGTCACGCTGAAAATCAATTACAGGTTTTTTTTATTATTGCTAACTGGTGTGTAGGGAACATTTTTGAGCTTAGCAAGCTAGTAAAATGGTAAACTATAACCTAAACCTAACCTACTATTGCCTAAACTGTAGATGGGTCATTGTTCCTTTTTATTAATGTTTGAGTGAATTTCAAAACTCCTTTTCAGTAGTTTGCAATGAAGTTGTCTTATGTGACATGCATGTAAATAAGTTCCCTTTGTTACGTATAGTTTGAAATGGGGTCTATTGTGATTTAACTGGTGGCTGGTTGAAAGTGTTGGTTTATTTAGTTTTGTTACCCTATCTTCGCCCTTAAATTGTGTCCCTCTAGTACTTTAGCTTTTTCTTTCATTCATTTCATTAATCAAACATGGACGTGCCGTACAGCCATGCTTCGCTCCTTGTGTGGGGTTTCACTGTACACCCTTAAATGGCATGGGGCGGGCATGTAAAGCCCCTGATCGCTCTCCGTCCCAGTTTACATCACAGCAAGGGGCCAGATAAATGATCTTCACTTGTTCGGCTGACTAAAGACTAAATGATTTAGTTTAGATTAAAAATGTGGTCATTTTGAAGAGGGATAGGTTTTCTCTGTTGCTCTGTTGGAGCAGCTGAATGATTTTTAATGACCCCATTGTAAGTGATTGTTTCCTCTTAGTGTTAATCTTTGAGTATCATTTACTTAATTTGATCTTGACTGGTTGAACAGACACACTTCCACAGAACTACATTGTGTGTAGTCATACGCATTAACCTGATGATTTGTAATTAAAATACATGAAATCGTCTAAAAGCCTAATAAATGGTAGCTTTTTTTTTTTTTAACAAAACAAAAGAAACCTTTTCTTGACCTGAATACTATCAGGATTCCCAGAGCTGGATGTGTGAAAACTCTGTGAGCAATTAACTGAAAGCTCTTTTGTTAATAGATCCGCAGTAGGTCTCATCAATAAGGGGGGAAGGGTTTTATTACCATTTGATGGTGAAAAGACTGGGCTGTTTATCTACCTTCACATCAATAAGCTTTCTGGCGGGGGTGGGGGCAAAGTCCTTTTATTAGAAATTCTAAGCTCAAGCCATTAAATGTGTAGACGGCTCTGCCACCACAGGGGATACATACAGTTATACTGTTTAACCAGTTAAAAATCTAAAAACAGAGAAATAAAAAATTATGTCCCAGAGAAAAGGTAGGTGTTTACAGGGGTAACTTAGTTCTGCATTTTGGGGCACATAGAAGGATCCTGGAGTAGCTCAAGTAATTAAAAAAAGAAATAGAAATTACAATTTTATTTAAAGAATATATCCTCCTATTGAGTCAGCTGTATCTCTACAGGGTTCGTACAAAACCTTGAACATTTGGAAATGCTTAATTTTAACTGTTGTGTTTTCAAGGTTAGGATTATTCTTGAATCCAAATATTCTCCTTGAAAAATGCTTGATTTTCAACATAATCTGGTGTTTCATCATGTGAACCAAAAATGTCTTGATATTTGAAATGAAGCCTGTCATTTGTTTCATCTCTCCTGTCATTTAAAGTAACAATTTAGATGTGATGATAAAGGTTTCAAGAGAGACTGGAAGGCTCTTGGTTTAGTTACCTTGAAAGTGCTTGAAAGGTGTTTTACGCTTAAAAAGCTGTATCAGCCATGTCCTATAGTGTGTGTGTGTGTGTTAAAGCAAGCAAGCTAGAAGTAGTTGGCTAAAAGTAATGATAAAGGGTGTCTCTCTCGATAGATAGATATTGGTGTTAAATAACATCCAGTATGAAATAAATGAAAGTGAACTTTGATAGGGCTGTGGGGGTGCATCTGACAACAAAGGCTGGGAACCACAGCGTTACAATATGATTTATATGTTTGTGTGTCAGCATTTGCGGTTTGAATTGTGTTTTTACTGTAAACACGAGGAGAGTTACAGTTGGACTGGAAGCCAGCAGATTATTGGTTCCCATGTGTTTTGCTCAAAGGGTTAGAAATGTTAAGGTCATTAACCCCATCTCGGACGATTTAGGGAATGGTGCAATGTGTTTAAAGTACAAAATGACACATTTGAATGAAACTATCAAGTAAAATCATTAAGCGGCAAGACAAAGTAAAAACGGCCAATTATTTTGATAAACCACAGGAATGGCAACTGAAGCATTTGATCCTGTCAAAGACAAAATTCTAGCTTTGTTGTCTAAAATACACATGCTCATTTTAAATTTAAAGCATGTTCACATAAAATCAAACAAACTTTAATATGAAACCAATGCACGTGAGAAAATAAGAGATGAAAATGTAATAAAATAGAATTTAAGCTAGACTAAAAAGTAGATAAGATAAAGGGCAAAAAAGAAATAATGAGGAATACATCAATTAATAAATTAATCATAATAAAATAAATGAGAATAATATAGAATAAGAGTTTACCACAAATACATAAAAGTAGTTGAGTAAAATAAAGTAGTGGTCAGCACTCGGGCCACAGAGTTCTGAATCAGCTGCAGCTGATTTTATACTTTTCTTGGGTCAACCAGATAGGAGAACATTACAGTAGTCCAGCCTTCTCGAAAAAAAATAAAAAAGGCGTGCATCAGTCTCTCAGTCAGTCAAAGAGAAATGGTCACACTTTAGCAATATTTTTAAGGTGACTTTTAAAAAAAAACCAAAAAAAACCCACAGTTGGTCACAAACCCCATATTGGCCTTAAAGGTCAGCTCTGAGTCAGTGACCACACCAAGGTTTCTTGCTTGTTAGTTTGGGGTCAAGATCAAGGGAATTTAATTTTGCGACCGGTTTCCCTCTCTGAGCTTTAGAATCTACAACTTAAAATTCAGTTTATTTTTTTTCAGTGACAGCCAGACATTAATATCTAAAATGCATACAGTTGTGTGTTATCAGCATAATTATGGAAAGAGATGCTGTGTCTCCTGATGACATCACAGAGGGGTAACATATATGGAGTGGCCCTAAAATCAATCCTTTGTGGGAACCCCACACATTATTTTGCAGGTTTTGGAGAAGTTATCATCTATTGCAACAAAGAACTCTCTGTCAGAAAGTTAAGAGGAAAACCAGTTAATACCCGACAGTCCAATGTGATTCCTCAGTCTATTTAAAATCATTTTGTATGTAAGTGTATCAACACTGAAGGTTTATTGTCATCTAGACGTATCCTGATGTCATTGACTACTTTTACTAGGTCTGTCTCAGTGCTATGATTAGTCCGAAAGCCAGATTGAAACATTTCAAACTTATTGTTAGAGTTAATAAAATTGCTTAATTGAGTGTAGACCAGTTTTTCTAACATTTTACTTAAACATGGAAGATTGGCGATTGGTCTGGAACAGTTTGCTGTCAAGGTTACATTTTTCTTTTTCTAGAAAGATGCTTCACAAGTGCAATCTTGAATGCTGTGGGGAATACGCCTCGTTGCAACAAATGATTTTTAAAAATTGTAAGGACCTCCTCGGACACTGAATTAAAGACTTTTAAAAAAAAAGGAGGTTGGGATTGGGGCGTGGGTGCATGTGGAAGACTTCAGTGTTACCACTTCTCTGAGCATGTCGGCTCACCCAAGATAAAGCTGTCCAGCAGGGCTTCACACTTTATGCTGGATGTTTCTTCAGTTCTGATGACATTGTGGAGCTGACAGATACCAGACCTGATGTTGGCTGTCTTCTCTTTGAAGTAGTCCTCAAATTCATCATATTTTAGAAGCGATAAGATGGTTGCTGTGGTCAGTAGTAGGGTTAATGAAGTGTTTAAAAAGATCTCTCGGGGTGCTTATGTTAATTCATCAGGTTAGAAAAATCTAATTGCCTAGCAGTCCAAATTGCTTTATTATAAATGTTTATTTTTTCCAATAAAATCTATTTATGCACATGTACCTTAGTTTTGGACCATCTACGTTCTGCAATGCAATGGTCCCTACTTAATTTAGTGGTTTCATAATTTACCCATGGCATGCTCCTCTTTTTTTGTCATTTTTATTATCGCAAGTGGTGAAACGGCATCAAGGGCTTGTAGCCAAGTTATTGTTAACTCCATTAAGGAGACTGTAAATTGAGGAGGCGGTAGATGCAATGTGGTTTCTGGTAATATGTGCTAAGATGTTTGAGGTCACTTCAGGAGTAAAACAGCGCCTTTTTTTTTTTTTTCCTTTCTTACCACTTGCTCATACAAGTTGGCAGTGTACAATTTTTAAAAAAGCATTACAAAGTAGACAGTGATGGTCTGAGGGAGCCATGTCAACGACAGAAACATTTATGTTCAGCCCATATGGACTAAAGTGTGACCTACCTTATGGATTGGCTCATTAAAATGTTGTTTAAAACCCATACACTAATACATTTAAAAAGTCCTTGACTTTGTTATCCGTCTTATCAACATGTATATTAAAATCACAAATTAAACTTGAACCATCATATTTCACATGAATGCATGTTAGACAGTCAGTGTTTTGGCTGTCAGTAGGTCGTTACTGTCAACATTGGTGGCTGACAGTTCAAGGTTACTGCATTATGCTGAAATGAAGAAGAAGCTCCAATGTCAACATCTCTATCATTTTAGAGTGTCATCAGCATTGTAGCTGTCCCCCCACCTTTCCTACCTTCTCTACAGGAATGGGAGAACACATCATTTGCAGGGCAGGCTTCTTTAAGTATTGCTGGTGCATCCACACCCAATCAGGTTTCTGTGAGAAATGGACAGTGCCGTTAGGTCTGTATTTCAGACTAGGCAGGCGTGCATTTGGTCTAGTTGTGATTACATTTATACTAGAGTATAGACCTACATCACTGGGCTCTATGTGAGCGTTAGCAGGACAATGACCTCTCGGTAGGCTTTTCCACACAGTTGAACGCACACTGCCCTCCGCGCACATTTTTAACCTTTAACTGTCACGTTAGGGGGGAGGTCATGGAGGAATACTCATGTCATATCAAACTACCTATTGAGCATGGGGTTTTCCATTAACCTGCCTTTTTATGTGACCTGCTTTAAACGGACATGAATGTATACACAACATGACAGTACAGGCACCCAGATGCTTTCGGTGACCAGCGGTTGATCCATCTGCGGTCAACAGTGATTTCAGTCCCGGGGGGGGGGGTTGGACACAGGAAGTGGGGAAACACAAGTCCAGAGTTTTTGAGGAAAACATGACAAATATAGAGATGCTAATAATCCTGTGTATACTGCACGTCAGGTGGTCGGTATATAAAGTAGCAGCATCCATTTTTAATCTGAAATACGGAATTGGAAATTAACTTCTAAACTTGTGTGTGTTTTTGCCCACGCTCTCCTCATTACATTCACCATAAATCAAGCAGACAAAGAGGACAAACTGGTCACCGACGTTTCTCTCTGTGGGTGTGTTTACAGAAAGGAAGTGCCATCTGGGCTGAGGAGAATGACGGAGGAAGAGTAAGAGGAGAACCATCCAGGGACTTTGCCAAGGTTAGTAGATTTGGTAGATGTATGTAAACAAGAATATGCCCAAAATAACCACAGAGTAACTGCTGACTAGCTTGCTGATGTTTCTCTTTTTTCAAATGTACAGCTTTATGAACTGGATAATGACCCACAACGGAAGGAGTTCCTTGATGATCTCTTTGTCTTCATGCAGAAGCGAGGTAAGATTCAGAGTTGGAGCCCTCTGGTTTTACAAATCTTTGTTTTTGTGAGTAGCTAAGGAAACTCTTATGTTCCTTTCTTACTTTATCAACCAAACTCTCTTCAGCATCAAATAAATAAAATAGCGGTGCCCTTGAGGCAATGCTGATGGAATGGTTTATTGATTGGCGATGTGCTCCTTTCTTAATAATAAAGTGGCAGTTTCAGCAGTAGGACTGGTCTTACATTGCTGACATTATGGCAAGTGAATACAACATCACACTTTAGTGTTAAACCCACTGTCATAAACTGCTGGTCAGAGTTGAAGATTGAATGATCTGAGCTGAAAGGTGTTTTAAAGTGATTTACCCTTTTTTTTATTGTGTTTTGTTTTTGTGTTTTTAAATTTAAATAATGGAAGCCTTTTATCTTTAAAGTTTACTCTATTATCACATGAATTAATTTACTTTTCATAGATTTGCAATACAAATAAATTAAAGACAAGATTTTAAATACCTCAGGAGTTCATCGAAACATTCAGAGAATCAAATGACTAATTACAGTTAATTGCCAAAATGTTATATTGGTAAAAGAAATGCTGGTCCTTAAATGCAATTTCTTTTTTTTACTTGA
>JAVQJV010000947.1:0-25436 GCA_036024995.1 Gadopsis bispinosus | reverse complement strand
AAGGTCCGATTTTTCCTTCTGAAATATAGCCAAATGGATGTATCAAAATTATATTTACACTGAGAAACTGAAGCTCAAACTTCCTATGAAGAGGGACGTTCAGTATATTGATTAATATGGATTATTTGATAATATTATAATGAATTGGATATGGATCTGAGAAGCTAGTGAAGTAGTTTTAATTGCTCAAGCGTTACCTTGAGTGTCGTAGCTGGCGTGGATGCTGTTGCCAGGCACGGACACGTTCTGGGGCTGGCTGTCGAGCGACTCCAGGAAGGACACCAGGTTCTCGTGATGGGAGAGCTCCTCGGCGACGGGGAAGGACACCACCATCATGTTGACCGGCGCGTCGCCTTCTGTGAGGGCGCGGAACAGCGAGGGGATCGGACGGTGCAGCTCCTCCACGGTGCTCTTCGACGTGGCCGGAGAGTCGCTGTAATTCTTGGGGTTACACATCCCTGACATAAAAAGATGGATGAAGACATTAAAGGGTCAGTTCAAAATAAAGAAAAAAAAATCGCTCATCTCTTTCCAGCCGTGTAAGTTTTAGTTTGTTTGCACAGGTCTTGACATACAGTATTCATCCTTTTTTCCCGCCGCCCTCCTGAATTAAATTTAGTTTGGTACTTTTTAAAAGGTGTAATTTTTCAATGCTGTGAGCACCGCAGGGATACTGTCCCTGTTACTCTGGATAATCCAGGCCTCACTGCCAACAGTTTCCATTACATTCTACCAAAGAAATAGTCCCTCTTGAAACTCTTACTACTTAGTGGATTATCCAAAGTAACAGTGGCACTGTGCTTGCAAAGGCACTATTGAATTGCTGTTCAGTTCAATACAATTGAATTGGGAGCTTCAAACCAAATGTACTTCGCCTTAAGGGTTTAAGAAAGAGTGAGGGCATGAGTTCAAAATTTCCCACAGCAGAAACACAAAACACCTACTGCAAGACATTTTTTGACTTGCCACCAACCAAACTGTGAACCTTTCTGAATATATAAAACAAAGTTTCACATTTTGTCGCAGCTGTATTTTCTGTAAATTGCATCTCTGTTATTATGGTCTAAATGTTCTATCTGCATGCCTAGATATCACTAAAGGCTGTTTTTCTTTTGTAATTAGGGCGGACTGAATCTTTAAGTTGTTTTTATTTGCAAATCATACTTTTACACACTTAACACTTTAACGACGTCACACGATTTCAACTTGCAAGGGCAAGTTTGTAAAACCACACCACTGTCAAGGCTATCTCGTCTCAATTAAGATCCTTTTAACACTTCATTTAATTTCCAAATACAGTAGTAATCACATGACAAAGTCCCCACATCCACAGATATGATATTCCTAACCCTTTAAATGAGTCAGAGTGAATTATAGCTAATGGGTAAATCATTTAATGGGGAATGGAGTTTGACAGAGGAATTGGATTACAAACCAATGCTAAAAGCAGAGCCAGAGCAGCTGTTTTAGATAAAGCGTACACATGGGTCCTCCCTATGTGTCCTCCCTCCCTCCGCCTCCCTTCCTCTAAAACACAAACTGTCCTCTCCCCACCGCTCCTCCACTGGGCTGCTCTAACCACACGCAGACACACGCTTCAAAGCAGCCAACGTTTGGCACAGATAACGTGTTTAGAGTGGAAACTTACTTAGAGTGGTCATAAGGCTAGCGCTGTAAGAAAAAATAAAAACACATAAATGAGAAATATATACTTGCTTAAAGCTACAGGCTGTCCTCTGTGTATTGTAAAAGGCCTGCCCAGGAGGGAAACTCCACCACCAGCATCTGTGCAGCAGCAGCAGCAGCAGCAGCAGCACCGAGTTGAGCGCTCAGTGTCAGATACTTGTATTTGTGTTCCACATGAAAGAGCTTTAATAAGGCTTCCTTGTCAGCACATGCAGCAATATCTGTCTGTCATAGCTGATCTGAGAGCCTACTGGTTTGCAGGGGCAGGGCCAGAGGAGTACCCAAGGGTGTCAGGGGCCTCCCCTGGTGCTCCGTTACCTGAATCAGATACAGGACTAGGGGCCCCTGGACCTGACAAAACAACTAAGAAGATATGCAAAACAACTAAAGTGAGCTGCAAAATGACCACAAAAGCACGCAGAACACACAAAATGCAGCACAAAACGAGCCACAATCCAACTAAAAACTGACGCAAAATGGCCACAAAGAGAAACAAAAACAACCACAAAGACGCAAAACAACTAACAAGAGATGCAAAATTACCAGAAAGAGGCACAAAATGTCACGGTACGACGACACAAGGATGGGGGGCCTTTTACATGTGTTTCCAGGGGCCCATGGTCTCATAATACATAAGAACCAGGTCTTCAAATTTGAATCCCCCATTCAAAAGATCCTAACCTCGCCCCTGCCGACTTGAAGCAGGCTACAGATAAAGAGAGGAGTTCTGGTTGTTGTGGATCTTTCTGGGATTTACACCCCCACTCTGAACTCTGAAAGTCAGAGTTCATTGGAGCAGGTCGACCCCCTCGTGCCCTCTCTCTTCGCCCTCCTTCATCCTTTCTGGAAAACCTCAAGGCTTCCTGTCCACATGCGTAGGTGCTTCTCGTGTGCGACAGTATCCCCTTAATTTCCTATGCTCTAATAAACAGCGGCCCTCTTGGCCTCTGCGTTGCATTAGCCTCCACGCTGTCACTTCTCAGAGGCACCTTCGATTTCTGGCTCCACTCACCTCACACTCATCTTGCATCAGAGCAGTAAGACTCTGAACAAGCTGGTGGTTCCTTTTTAAACCTGCAAGCTTCTCAACTGCCGAGCGCACTGCAGCCACAATCTCATTTTTCACGGCGTTCTTGCAGGGAGAAAGTACTCGGCGGCGGGGCGGCCGAGAGATTAACAAGACTAACAAGACATAACTCGAGTGTCACATGTATGGAAAGAGATTAGTGCCAGAATCATTTTACAATCACAGAATGATCAGTTACAAAGCTCATTGCCTGCTGTATTTTCACTTCCTGTACCTGTATTTATATAATGGCTTTTTTTTTTTTAACTACACTGTTCATATATAGGCTCATTCTACTGTATTATACTGGTTCCACACTATAAACATATCATAGTTACGTTACCGTGGATATCATCGCTGTACTCAGTCATACTGTACATTTTGTATATTGGTTTGATGTTAATTTGTACATAATCACGGTAACAGAAATTTAAACACATCCAGGGTCTTGGACTCACTCGATTCACAACAGAGCACATCCCAGTACTACTACCACCGTGGATCCCAAAATGTGGCAGGTGGGAACCAGCAGTAGCAGCACCAGAAGATCAATTCTTAAATGTCGGATGAACAGAGACATTCATTAAATTAACATCAAACTCAATTTCACCCCTGTGGTTTGACTTTAAATTTACATTTTTTTAAATGTCCAGCACAAACCTCACAAATTCCCATTTACCCAAAAGCAGTCTTTGCTGGCATTGACCTCTCTCACAGATGTTCAGCTCAACAGTCATCACCAGCCATCGTGTCTTGCTGAATTGCCTGTTTGAACCTGCTACGTCACTAGAGTTCAAAGTCCCAAAATAATACGCAGACTAACTTGCTGTCGGCGTTAAAACATGTGCTGCTAACGGATGAGACCCTGCACTCACCCACGCAGTCGCAGCACTCTTCCCAAAGGTTCCCCAGACACAGCATGCACTCTTTACAGCACGAGCAGTTCCCGTCAGACGGACGACACTGGCACAGCTCCTGCAGGACACACAGACACACACACACACAAAAACTCAGCGAAACAGCAACACATAAAAGGCAGCCGATCACCCGAAGATCATCATCGCGGATCCTCAACACTTCCGTTAGCAACATATTGTGGAAAATACCGCGCGGTGGCTTGATAGTCATCACTATTTGAGTACTATCACAGTTATACTTTCTTGATAGATTTGGGCCTATTAAGGCTCTAAATGATCCTCTTTGTTTTGTTGACACTGGCTCTATGTCCTCACTGTTCCTCAGATCCCACTGCTGTGTGTGTGTGTACAAGATAATCAGAATAATTGAAGCAGCAACCAATGTTTTCCTTTAAATGTTCTTTTCTTTTGACTTCATGTTTCACAGCAAACTAACGTAACGCGTCATTTATTTTTCTAGCCGACTGAAACACGTCGCCAGTTCAAAATCATGTTGACAAGCAAACTTTCACGAAATTTGGAAAAGTCGTGAAGTATTGAAGTGATAAAAGAATGCTGAGTGTGCTTTATTGAGGATAAACATCAAGTTAAAGGTAACGCTTCAGATTACAACGTGCAGCATCTCTCTTCCCAATTACCAGTCATTTTTAGTACAAGTACTATTTTTTAGTACTCATAATAATAGTGCCCGTTAGAGAAATGGTATTTTTTTTGAGTTCCCAGATTGTTTTCTGCCTTTACACCGCGTTCCCTTGTACCTTGTACACAAAATGACGCAGTCAATTGGGAAGAGTTTGTCTGTACATTTCGTTCCGTAATCTAAAGCTTTACTGAGTTAAACAATAGGGTGAATATAAACAAGAAAACTCTGTGGAGAGAACCTGAACCAATCAGCAACAAGAAGCCTCCTCCACATTTTATTACATTTCAAAACAGCGGTTTAGTATTTATGGATTTCTGTTTATTACATTTTGAGCTTTATTGAGCCTTGTAATCAGTCCAAGAAGTCCAATCTGTTTTTTGTATTTATATAAATATATATATATAAAATGCTTCATCAGTCCAACTTGGTCAAAATGTTTTCCCACCGAGCTACTCTGTGTAATTTTAAGAGATCTGGAAAAGGCAACTGTCCATCACACATTAAAATAAAATGAAGTGTAATTTTCAATATAAAAGATCCAGGTCTGATCGGTGCAGTCGCAGCGTCAGAGTTATAAAGTCAGACAGAACCCAACATCAGACATGCTGTGCAAACAGGAGTCGTACCATTAAAACAGGTTGGCTTCATGCACAGTAACTATTATCTACACGTGTGGTATCGAAGTATGTTACTCTGTCTACAGAACACGGTGACTAAAACCGTTAAGTTCATTACTGAGATCGTTTAATGTGGTGAAATCTCTGAAAAGTCCTCTGTGACAAAAAAAACAAAACAAAACAGAGCAGACAATCAGACCCAAACCCAGTTAGAAGAGAAAACAAAGACAAACTAAAACTATTTGCCAAACTGTCCTTTTTTTTTTTTTTTAAACATCCATCACAGTTTACAGAGTCAGTTCCTGGTTGAACTTTGACCCACAGTATTTATATACTGTAGTTTCACAGCAGATTTTGTGCAATAAGAGTATTAACTTGGCTGGTAGCAAATATGGCCAAAAACGTCTTTAAAGGTTCAGTGTTTATGATGTCAGCTACAGTCATTTAAACAGCAGTGCAGCTACAACAAGGGCCAACAGCTGTCACTTTGGAAAGAGGACAAGGTAAATGTTAGACAGCTTGCATCTGAAACCACTTCCAATTCCAGAGATTTTTTTTTTTTTTTTAACAGTTTTAAAATATATATCTGGTTCACTGGGTTCATTTTCCGTAAAAACGCAGGCTCGTCAACAACGGGGAGGTGGGGCTGGAGGACAAGCTCTTCCAGAGAACCTCTCAGAGAGTCGCTTTTTATAGAGGGACGGTAATATTATAAGAGCTTCTGCAAACATCTAAAAACACGAAGCCTCAACTTCAGTTTGTCTCCGGGGAGGCAGAGGCCGAACTGAAACCTGCAGCTGGGATTGAAATGTGGGTGAGACCTCTTTCTCCCCCCCTTCTCTGTTCTCTCCTGACACAGAACAGGGAGCACATTCCTCCAAGTCAAGGTCACCGCGACGAGGGAGGCGTGGAGGGGGAGAAACAGAGGAAGGGAGAAGAAAACACCTGGAGAACAGAACATGGCCGCTGCTCCCCCTCCAACAACACTTTCCCCCCTCCTTCCCTCCCTTTCTCCCTTACTTTTCCCTCCGCTCAGTCTCTCCTCCCTCCTTCTTTTTATTCTCTTCTCCCGTCATGCTCCATCTCGCTCGCTCTCTCGCTCTCTCTCTCTCCCCCTCGCTTTTCTGTTTTCTTTTAAACTCTCTTCTCCGCCCCCCCCCACTACTCCTTTATATCTTCGCAGAAGCCATCTCCTACACGTAAACGGTCCCGGCAGTGATAAAAGACTCTCCAGTGACTCACCATTGAGCGATTGCAAAACCACACACAGTTCCCTTAATCACCAGCCTCTAAATCCCCAAACCTCTGATCAAGATCTGATCCCACGAGTAATTATGACTCTCAAAAGGTGGAATTACAAAAAACTACCCAGCTGCCCTGGGGAAAAACATGCGTCTCGTATTTCCCAAATCAAGGGGGGGGGGAGTCATGTTTTTAAAACCATTTCTTGAGAATAGAAGAGGCTTTAAATAGACACGAGTTAGCGCCAGGAGGAGGTTAGCTTAGCTTAGCATAACGACTAGAAGCAGAACAAACAGCTAGCTTGACTATGTCCAAAGTTAGAAAATCTACGTACAAACACCTCCATCACGCTGAACAAGTAGTTCAGCATTTTGAGAAATATACTACTCTTTCAC
Source organism: Gadopsis bispinosus (assembly GCA_036024995.1). NCBI lineage: Eukaryota > Metazoa > Chordata > Actinopteri > Centrarchiformes > Percichthyidae > Gadopsis > Gadopsis bispinosus. The sequence goes on along the minus strand of JAVQJV010000947.1, from coordinate 18,870 downwards.
ATTGATTTACCTATTGATTCCACTCATGTCTGTCTTTTACGACGTAGGCGGTGATTAGCTTACTTTAGCATTAAGACTGGCTGCAGTGGAAGCAGCTAGCATGACTCTGTCCAAACCAGCGTCTCGAAAGCTTGCCAATGAACATGTTGTATATATACTTTGTTAAATCCAAACTCAAGCAAAAATGTAAAGACTACAATTTGTGGCTACAGAGGGAGAGCTGGGAGGAGTTTAGCTTAAATGCTTGAAGCAGGGGCACTTCCTGTCATCTTAATCGATGGGTAAACGGTTAGAAATAGTAACCTTCTAAAACTACAAATGGTCGTTTTTACAATTCTGCCTGTGTATGGGTTAAACAAACAACATATAACGTGTTAATAACTGAGCTGTAGAGGTACTGGTAGGTGTATTTTTGAACCCGGCTAGCTGTTTCCCAGTGTATCGTAGCTAAGCTAGTCGTCTCCAGCTTCATATTTAGCAGACATACATGAGTGGCATCAATCTTCTCATCTAACTCTCGTCAAGAAAGGGGATTAGCGCATTTCCCAAAATGTCAAACTATTCCTTTAAAAGCAGAAACACCGCAAGCGGCCATATTTGTGGGTGCTGTGCGTGCGCTTTTGTGAATTCTATGGATTTGTGTTACTGGCTAAAGAGGTTTTCTACACAGCACACATAAATCAGCCAAAACACTGAGTCACGAGATTTTCATCCAAAGACGGAGACGTGAAGGAGGACAAAGCCGGGCTTCGGCTACTCGAGCCTTAAAACAACTAGTGCTGGTGCTGAATGGTTCAGATACATTACAACATAACAACATCCATGGTTGGATTGCAGTTGCATGTCACATCCCTCCCTCTCTCTCCCCTCGTTGGACTAATTTAGCGACTTTAACAAGCGATGAATCCGCTTGTAAGTCATGTATCAAGCAGCACAACGTCAAACATTCCCTGGTTCCGGCTCCTCGTCTGTGGAGAGTTTCCTGCTTTTCTTTGTCGCCTACGACAGCAAAGTGAACCTCTTCACTCTCAGGGCCGTTATTAGGCCTCCCCTCGCCTCTCGCGTGCAAGCTGCAGTCAAAGCTCAGCTGCAGCCAGAGACAAAAGGAGTGAAAGTGAACATGTGCCGCCTCGTCCTGCCGAGCGGCTGCTGTAACGTTGGAAGCTGCTGCCCCGCCCTGCTACACAGCCCGGTCTGCACAGAGCTGTGGGCTTGTGAATCTCTCCCAACTCTATATTTCCCTCAACCAGCCTCCCCCCACAGACACACACACACCTCCTCCTGACCTTAGCCCCCCCCTCTCACGTCCCCCCACCCACCAGAGGTTTTCGGGGGAATTGAGACGAATCGCTTGAGACGGCAGCAGAGCGTAAAAGCGAGCGTCAGACAGCAGATCCCACTAATCACTAGCAGCATGGAGCTTCTACGGAGGGGCCACGGGCAGAAAGGTGCCTCCGTCACGCACCACCGCTCTCGCCTCTGACAGCCAGCGAGTTGGTGTCGGCGGGGTCGCAGGAAGCCACAGAGCTTGTTGTTCCCGAGCGGCGATTCATCAGGCGAAATTATCCACGTGGAAGCAACGGATGAACGGGCCGCAAGCGTTGTGTTCGCCACAGGAGGCTTGAATTTTACAGACGCTGAACCCGTTTATCACGGCTTCAGCTGCTCACATGTGAGGATCTGGAGGTTTTCTCTGTTTTTATGCGATTGCAAGTTGAATTATCGTTGGGTTTTGGACAAATCACGCAATTCGTAGACGACCCCTCTGGGAGATGAATCAATCGATTAACTGTTAATATAATTGACGGATGAAATCGATAACTAAATTCATGGTTGTAGTTGCAACCCTGGTCTTCTGCACGTTGTCTTTAAGCAACAGATGCTATGTGAAGCCAGGTGCATTATGGGTAGTCCACAAGTCCTTTATTGAAAGAAAGGTTTCAGTGTTTACATTTGAGGTGAAAGTAATATAAAGTAAACAATTCCAAAAATTAATTTGCAACTTGCGCTATTGTCTTTCTGAAGCTGCAAACTGAATTTATTTATCAGTTTGGTCTGTAGGCCTTTGGTTTGGTTTGCTGCTTTAAGAGTTCTGCCGAACTGCTTCTATCTTTTTGTTAATGGTTGCAGCAAGGCGAGTTTCCCTGGAAGGGATCATAAAACTTAGTAAAAGTGCAGGTTTACTTTGTTCAAATGGGAACAAGTCTGGATTGCCAGCCGGGCAAAGTGGATCCAGATTCACTGGATGCCGGTTGGACTTTTTTTCATCATTTAATTAATTGCACATTTATTAAGGAATCTGAAGCACTAAACTGAGGCGGGTCCTGCAGTATTAGCTAACCTTTTGTGGCCCTCTGCTTACATGCAACATATTTTTCCATAAAGTGCTGTTGAACCAAATCACCACATTAGGGGCCTGGTGGAATATTTTTGAGGCTCCCCAACACGTTGACACCCCATAGACAGGGATTACTTGAATCCACAACCAAAAAAAATGAACTATTATTTTAATTATTGATTAATTAATTTCCCAGTTTTATTGTCTGGTCTTTAACAAATATCAGAAAACAAGTCACAGTTTCCCAGAGTGCCAGGCGACGTCTTCAAAATTGTTTGTTTTGTCCAACCAACAGTCCGAAAACCCAAAGAGATTCAGGTTACAATGTTTGAGCAAAGAGAAAACTAGTTCAAACCAGTAAAATCTCTAATTAATAATCAAACGTGTTGCAGGTAGGCTCTCTGTTGATAGCGGTGTCTCGGTAGTAAAGACACACACTATTTAATCGCGACATGCCGACATGCCAAAAACTGAAACCCTAAAAAGAATAGTTATTATTCTGTCAATTCATTCAATCAATTCAGATGCCGTTAGATGTTGTGCCCTCTATCCCACATCTCATTTTATTTGTTAACAAAGCTCAGCATCCTGCGCCAAGCCGCCGGTCGACGTCCAGTGAGGTCACACAGGTGAAATGGCCACCGAGGTGAAATACAGTACTTTAAAAGATGTTAATGGGAAACGCAGGGCCACTGAACACACACAGGGAGGCCCGAGAACGAGCAGCAGCTCAATTCTGACTGTTTTCCCTCAAAACAACATGAATTCGTGGCAGAATGCGTGTAACCTTGGGGGAACCACCCCTCTGCCCCTCACCCACTGGGCGTCAGACGGCAGGGAAAAAGTGACGCCACGAGTCAACAAAAGTCCAAAGACAGAGAGGTTGAACTGGGGGAGAGACAGGAAGCCTCACATAAATCAAGGAACTACTGAGCAGTTTCCCCCATGATGCCCTGCTTTAAAGACAGCCGGCAGCGTGTCTTACAGGTAGAGAACAGGTGTGCATGAAGCTGGACGGCCGGTTGCATCACAGATGGCAGCGGAGCCAGCTCTGGGAGAACCGTCCTCCCAGACTTCACTTGGCTTATGGGAGGAATGCGTCTGCACAACACATTCCAGCTTTGTTCTCCGGGTCCGGCTCTCCATCCCAGTCCGGAGGCCGGGCAGACTTTAACTCGACGTTGGCAGCGGCTGGATGTTTGTTTTTAATGCGGAGTATTTGCACAGAACTGGCAGAGTTGCGCAACAACAACAGCCGAGACTGGTTGTGAGTCTGTCCTGCCAGCGCGAACGCCACTTTAAAAGAGTGTTACAAGCGATGTCGTGACTGCTCTGCCGCCGAAAGTTAACTTGAACTCGACGTTTCACTTGTGCTCTTCTCAAGGGCAACAACCGTGTCTGTTTACACAAAACAGCTGTAGCACTGTGGGACGAAAAGCCTGAGCTTGGCTGCGCTCACATCGGAACGTCCCGCGTTAATCCACAGAGAAGCTCGCCAGTAAAGTTCAGCAGCGACGTGGAGAAACAGGCCCGTGCACAAAACTTGAACAATAACGCGAGATGCAAAAATTCTGAAGATGCGAGCCACGTTCCCGTGTAGCTTTATAGCCGTTTGGCACCAACAAACAGGATTATAGTACGAAAGATCATATCTGCTGGTGCGGCGTGTTGACGTCACAGACCAGAGGGGTTTGGGTTGACTGCTTTCGTCGTGAGTTAGAAAAGTATTGCAGCCAGGCTTCGGGAGGGGAGGGAGGACGCCGCGTCCGTCCAACACTCAGCATCCGGCGCTGTCAGAGAGCCCGGTGTCCTTACCTGGATGAGACACTTGCTGACGTCGCTCGCGCACAGGGCTTTGTTGCAGCCGGAGGTCAGAGACAGCCCTGATAGGAGGAAGAGGAGAGCGGCGGCGGCGGCGGGGAGGATCAGCTGACCAGGCCTCATCCTGACAGCTCACCGGCACGGAAACACCTACATCAACACAGGAGACACAGGACAGGGCCTCACAGACAAGTGAACAGCGCAGGAACAGTGAGGCTGCAGCCATAATATACTGCAGAGGAGGGTTTCCTAATAACACTGCATTCACATCTCAGCTGTGAAAACGTTTCTCTTCACGTCCATCAACTCCTCATCAGTTTTAAACAAAAAAAAACAAAACAAAGCCCAACAACAACAACAACAACAACAACTGAACTGAATGACGTGACTTTACCTGCATCCCCCTTCATTCACGCCGTGCAGGACATGTTTTGGTGGCCACGCTGTGACGCGCGAAATCTGAATTTTAACGCCAGAACTCAGAGCTACGAGGTGCGTGAAGGCACCGTGCACATGGTGAGAATCCCGGCGGCGCGTCACGGTCCTCCAGGGCCCGAGTCCCGGGCCCATCGGAGCCAGCGCGGAATAACAACACGCACATCTGGCAACATCAGCGCCCTTCACCTGTGTGTGTATGTGTGTGTGTGTATGTGTGTATATAGCGCGGTAACCGTCTAATCCCCGTCGCTCAGCACGTTGTTCCAGTTCACATGACGAACGTTAGCCCCCCCCCCGCAGTCCCGGACCCGTCCCCCCCCTTCGTGCTCACCGACACTTTGTCCCGCCGACACCGACCGAGCGGCACAACGGCGTCGGTTTCAAACTCACCTCGACGCTGTGAAACGTGTCTGTTGTCGGGAGGGAGTGCGGCTCTCTGCGCCGCTCCGGGACCGGGTTCTCTGCCGCCGCTCGACTGTCCCACCGCGTCCAGAGGGCGTCAGTCTCTCCGCAGCGAACCGCGGCGGGCGGTCGGGCGCCTTAAAGGCACACGCTCCACTTTCTGTCCCGACCGTCCGCGGGGCGAAACACCGGGCTCCCGGGTGACGCGCGCGCGCACACAGAGGCCGAGTGCCCGCGGGGGGACCGACGCGCACGACCCGCCTCACCGCACCGAGACCAGCTGCGCCCCGCCGCCGTTTGCGCGCGTAAAAGTCTTGCGCGTAAAATGTCCAGTGTATCCGGAGTTTGTCCGGTCTGCCCCCCCCTCTTTGTCTCCGGGCCTCGTGATGAGACGGGGGCCTCGTTAGGGGAGAAAAGGGCGACCCGGAAGCTGTGAAGCGGCGCAGACGTCCCGCTGAGACGCGTCTGTGGCTGAAACGCTCCGATGGGCCTTTAACTCCACAGCTGTTTACAACAGGGGGGGTCAGGGGGGGTCCGGGGGGGGTCCGCCCCATCCAACAGGACGGGCTCGTTTCAGTCACATGTAAATGTACAATTATCATCAGAGAATCAATCTTATGTCTTATGAAGTTGAGGTTTCTGTCTTCACCCAAACGCTGCCCGACAGAGGGACCATGTAATAAAAACACGCATTTAAGTATTGTCGAGCATTTAAACAAACGAATGACCAGCATTTAAACTTTACAAATTAACAATTACAGATTCTAGATTTTTCAACGAGGGAGCAGATGTGATTTTAGGAATTTTTTTTTTTTTTTTTAAAGGAACCTTTTTGTATAAAAACCACGTCTGTCAGTGACTTTTCATTGTAAATGATCAGCAGCATTAAAATATCTGCCGTGACTTAATCTGCGTCACGTCAGCAGAACAGAGTCTTTGACATTAAACGGCCGGTTCACTTGTTACAGTTGACTGGATGTTCAGTGCCGAGTACAGCGACATCTACTGGCTGAGGACACAAGACGACGAGCTATGGATTCATCTGAAATGTTAGAAGTCACGTCATTAGTCAGTCGGTCTATGAAAAGCTGTGGTTCCTCAGAGCCAACGGTGGGATCTTGACACTAGAAACCCCCAAAATATTAAATTTGCAAAGACAGAAAGAAGCAGACAATCCTGTGAAGCCAGTACATGTTTGGGATTGTTGCTTGATAAACTAAAACAATTATATTAATAATCCAAGTTGGTGCCAGTGAACCATCTGTCCATCTGTGACCGATTAATCAGCTGGATGCTTCAATTTCTGAAATAAATTACACCAAAACAACACTTCTAATTTCACAACAAATAAAATTTATTCAATTATATATTACAAATATGTACAAGTCATGTAACAAGTAAATATTAAAAATAGAAATTTTTTTAGAACTATCGTTCAAAAAGCCATAATGTTGAAAAAATAGGTTTTGTTGTGATCTCACATTGAAACTGTAAAAGTTGTTGCTTTTTTCCTTGGAAGCCACAACAGACTTTAATGTGCGAGAGACACAATGGACAACACATGAGGAGTGAGGCCGCAAAAAAAAAAAAAAGGGACATAACACAATGGCGCAAAAAAACAAAAACCTGGAACACTTCAGAAAACCTCACAATTAAGTCCACAGTACAGCTTTTTAGGAAAAAAGTACAAACAACGCAACGCATGCACAGCATTAAATTGCCCAAGTCAAAGAAACACCAGCTGTGGCGTGGAACTCCAGATGGGGAAGAAACAAAAAACACAGAAGCAAACACATGCTTAAAGATTTTAAGCGACGACAACAACAAGAACATCACGGACGAAGAGGACGCGTGATATAAAAACCAACTTTGGTCCATTAAGACATGAGACAGAACAAGTTTACAATCAAAATATCTATTATTTTTTGTTTTTACAAGTTTAAAACAATAATTACATGACTATTTACAAATGCACAATTGTTTTATGTATAAAATAAGTTAAAAAATTAAGAGCACAGTCTGTACACAATGTATGAACACTCACTTTGAAAACAATTGAAATCTTTCAGTGTGACCCTGCTTGGTGGAGAGCAGTAGCAGGTGGTTGTTGGCCACACGTCTTGCTGCAGCTCGCTGCACCGCCCAGTCCAGCTTTCGGTCTCTGCCCCCTGGGCTCCACCTGTGGCCTGGACCCCCCGTCTTCTGTCCGAGGAACAGTCGGTCCCCGTTCTCCGTGGCGGGCGTGCCGGTTTGGACTGCAAGAGCTCTTGGATTAAAATCGTGTCTTTTCCAGTTGCTCTTTTGTGTCACCATCACATTCGAAGTGCTTCACGTTTTTCTTTCCTTTTCCTTGAATGTGTGAGCTGCCTCTCACGTCCGTAATACGGCCGCCGCTGTGGCAAAGCACGGTCTGTCCTACAGCTCATATCGGGGTGAGGTCAAAGTCGTCGTTGACCTCCACTAGCGGGATGTAGAACTCGGGGATCTCGAAGATACTGGTGGACTTGTAGGTGGCCGGGTCCAGCTCCTGCAGCTTGAGCTGCCACTCCAGACGCTGCACGGCATTCAGGGCTGCCGCCTCGTGCTGCTGCCTCATCAGAAGACACGTCTGTGGAGGGAAAAGGGACGTGATTATTTTATCCAACCAGATGTTCTTATTTACATCAAAAATGTCTTTTTCCAAGGTAGATGCCGTTCCCTTGTTGAGCTGTGGTGGAGGGATGGTAACGAAAAGGAAGGATGATTACAGCAAGCAAAACCTGTTTCAATGCTTATACGAGCACCGGAAAATTGTGAACCTATCCTTTGCTTGAACAATATTAAACTAAATACTTTACGACTAAGAGGTTTCTATTTTTTGGTAAAAGGATGGACAAAGTAAGGGTTTATGTGATAGAGGTTTTCCCTGAAGAACCATAACAGGATAACCCAACAACCGGTGAACACTTGTATCCAGAGCGCAGTGTTGACATTCAACTCTGCCAGAAGCTCAGTTTACATGCGGAGAACAACATTCGCTGCACGATTGGCGTTTGTTCAAGTAACCTTGTGTCCAGTTAATATAGTTGTTAAAATAGATCTTTTGAGAGACTCAGTGAAAATGCCCATCTGTCCCCCCTTTTTTAAACGAACTGCCGTGGCCTATAAACCTGCACCTTTGGCCAAACCTTCCTCTGCCACCAGCTCCGACTTCAAACTCTCTATCCATAATTGTCGGGTGTTTCGTGCTGCCGAGTTCATTTACTGAGGCAACTCGAGCCGACATTCATGCCATCTGCGATTCCTTTTTGTACAAAGAAAAATAACTACATGTAATATCAAGTTGTTTATCAGAAACACCAAGCTGTTTACCGCTGGATTTATTTTCTGTGAATGACAATAAACCAATTTTTGCTCAGTAAGCCCTCTTTTATACTTTTTATCTGGCTATGAGACACAACAGGTGGAAAGAAATAGCCAGAAACTGAGAATCCATGTCCAGCCGGTTACCCGACTATCAAAGGTTCAATAAACAGCTTGAATAAGAGCTCAGCCGGAGTTCGAGGCCAAAAGCTAAATTAATCAGTGCAGGTAAACGCAGCTTCAGTGACGTTTTTACTTTTTTGTGTCATGTGTCAATAATGGCCACTGGGATGGAGCCTTATGAAAATTAAATAGGGTGGGGGGGTTTTTAAGGACAAAAAAGAAAAAAAAATGAATTGCTGCAACATTTTGTCAGCCAGCTTGCAATAATTAAATGGGAAATATATAAACCTGAAGCTGAAAGGAGCTGAAATAACAGCACTGACCTCATCTTAAATGAAGGTGGGCAGTGAAAACAGCCAAAGCGATCTTACCTTCAGTTTATCAAACTTGTCATCCACATCTTGTAACCAGGACATAAACTGCCTGGCGTTGAATCGGTCTCTCACTGACGTTTTGCCATCATCGCTCTGTGAACCAAACATACAGCATTTCTACACATCATTCTTAAGAACGGACTGTATTTGTAGTGTGACATGTGACCACTGCTCCATGGCAACTTACCTGGACGTCTTGAGGCATGTTGTACACTTCAGCATCCAATAAAACTGTACAGGCACTGAAAGGCAGAGCCTGATTGGCCAGTGTTCTTGCTGCCCGGTAATGGACTCGCAAGACTTCCTGTTCATTTGAAACAATCAGCTTTTCCTGAGGGGAAGGAAGACAACAGTCCCATCTTATATGTGGTATTAAAACATCTGTAGCAAGTCTCTGGAGCACTGATATCCTGCTAGAGGATTTAAAAAAGGTTTTATTTTTTACAATTTGTTCCATTTCAGCTGCTAGAAGTGGCACTGAAAATGTCTAGAGGTACTCGACCCAACCAAAACAAAAAGCTCCAAGAGTAAAGCTGCATACCCGCTCAATGCTGTGTTGTAGTCGTAGTTTCATACGGACAACCTCTTGCTGTTTGAACATCTCTTTCAGCTGCTCAGGTAGTGACGGAGGTGGTGTTATCTGTTCAAACAATGGAGAGGGACACATGGTTCAAAACACTTGATCAACGCTGCAATGTGGTGTCTGATTAGTCACCGTGCACATATCAGTCAGAAGAGTACATTTACTGTGTCAGCGTAGTTGCCTTTTCTTTATCCTTAACTGAATATTTACACGACACTATATAAACTGCCAATTTAGTCGACAGCTTGTGACAATCCCAAGTAGATTAGGGTGCTTCACACTTACAAGTTCAATTCAGTTAGTCCGCACTGACGGAAAAGTCATTTATTGCTTCCTTCAAAGTTCTGGACCATTTGAACCAAGAGGAGTAAAACATGAAGATCCTGCACCTTCAAAATGCAATTCTGGTGACGGACAGCCGGCCGCCCTCGACTTTACTGAGCCTTATCTATCCCCCCCCCCGGTGTCACAGAGATCCCAAGAAATAAGAGATTATGATTGAGGTAAGAAAACAGACAAAATAGAGGCATCTGTAATATTACAGAGGGGAAAGTTACTATGGGATGGCCATGTCTCACTTTTTACTAGTGCTAAAATACCTGGAGCAGGAGATGAAAACAACACGCTGCTGTTTAAACTCCTTTTCACGTGTTGATGCATCAGAGAAAATCATGATCAGCAGATGGATCTGATATTAGTTTAGCTTTTGAAGTCATGGTAAAATCTACAAAAATCCATTGGTTGCTTTGGTTTCACACCGCAAATCAAGTGAATAAGATCTTGTGAAAAGGTGGGTCACGGTCCAGTTTTTTGGGCCAAACCAGAGCTTGATTGACAGCTTTCACATCAGCCTAAACAAACTGAACCAAACAGGACCCTTAACTTCAGGCTGAGAGTGAGAGCCGGACGGCGATCCCAAATTAATATCACAATAACTGCATACGTTTACCCATTGACAAAAAACATAACCGTAAATGCATAAAATTAAAGTCAAAACCAAGAAAACGTGTCGTTTTGAATCCAACATGCTGGAGTACAGGGCCAAAACAATGGATCTGAAAAGAAATGAAGAACTCACTGTTGGTATACAGAGCTTGCTGAGTGGGTTCCCATCTAGGAGGTAGGATCCATTGAAGGTCACATATTCATCATAATACTGTGGTGGCTGGGGGGTGACGCTGCACAACACTTTGCGCTTCTCCTCGATCTTCTTCCGGATGTGCAGGAACTCGTAGTACGGGTTGGCCCTCTCCGTCTGGTAGGGTTGAATCTCCTCCAGCTTTACCGAGTCCACAATAGCAGCCAGAGACTGCTGGCCTATCTCCTTCTCCTGTTGAGTCGTGGAGCATGACTGGGAGGTCGACAATTTAGGCATCTTTCTCTTGCGTGGATGGGGCACATGGACATCCACGTCATCGTCTGCAGAGCGAACCTTGACCTTAGGCCCCGAAGAATCAGAATCTCGGTCTCCAGATTGTGGGGAGGAACTCCCTGAGGCGCTGCTGCTGAAGTCAGTCTGAGATGAAGATTGGATGGTGCTTTGACTCTGCTCTTCTCCAGATGATGAGTCCGTTTTCTCATCGGCAGGGGTCACCTCCATCGGCTCAGAGCTGGCTTCTGCTTTTGATTCAAAAGAGCCCTCCGTAGCCAGGCTGCCCACAAATGACGAACACTCTGTTGTAACAGAATCAGCAGCACTACCGTTGTTCTCCAAGCTCTGAGGGACTTCAGGCATCTCTTCATCCTTGTCTTCAAGGCTCGCACAAAAGGACGAGGCTGGTGGAATACTGTCCTTCTCCATCTGAGCATCTAGACATAGACCTGCTTCATCACTGGAAGGTATTGAGTTCGTGCAGTCTTGGTTATTGACATTCACATCCTCTTGAGAACATTCGGACTCGGAGCTTGTTTTGCTAAAGCCTGGCAAAGACTCCCCTGCAGTGGAGCTGGGAATGTGTGAACTGGTGGACGGTACAGGACTTCCGATACCCTCTGTTCTGGTGGTTTCTGAAACTGTTTCCATGTTCTCTTGTTCTGTTCTGTCAGCACTCTCAAGAGGCTTGTCGTTATGGTCAGAAACATGTGTGGTACCCGATTCTGTCTGCTGCGAGCTCTCCATTCCAGAAACAGTGAGTGGTTCCCTCTGCTGGAAAGATTTTGTGAGCGTTGATGGCTCATCAGATGGACAAGCTGTAGCCATCGATGTTTGATCAGAATTCCTGTTACTACATTCTGCCTGTGAATTCTCTGTCAGACACTGGACGTCCCTTGCAACAGGAGGCTCAGAGGAGGCAAGAGATTTCTGCTCCGTTGACCCCGTTTGAGAGCCACTACACTCTGGAAGTGTCGGGTTTTTACTCTCAGGGTCCTTGTTGAACATTTGTGGTGTTAAAGCACCAGGAGTGCTCACTTCACTCTCTGTGACTGAATCAGCAACTGAGTTCATCTGCTGTTGACTACTGAGGCTCTCCTCCGTTTCTGCAGAGGGCTCTCTTGTTCTCCGCTCCTCAGTAGGCGGGCTGGGTTTTGGCAGGTTTTCAACAGCTTTACCTTCAGTTGATGAGTTGGCATCCTCGTCCAGAATAGCCCTGAGGTACGGAGATTCATGTCTGCTGGACAGCAGCGTCCGATTACTTTGCGGCACATCTGGAAGACTGTTGCAATCTTTGTCGTGAATAGACGGCGATCTGGTGGCTTGAATGACGAGGGAAGACTGGAGGAATGCAGGTTGAGAATCTGAGGCTTCCAGGTTCATGTCTGAGTCGTATTCAACGTGTCTGGGTGTTAATGTTGTCGCCTGACAAGAATCCTCTGAGCTAGCGACAGAAACCAAGGACACAGACCTGGACATGAGGCCACAGCGTTCACTTTCTGGTCTGGGTGATCTGGTCAGACAGTTTTCTACAGCAGACATGACCTTCGTACTGATAGAGGGCAGACACTTTCCATCAAGCGACATTGTTCTGGGGCTAGTGCCGTCCTTCAGAGATTTGTCTCTGCTGTGGACATCAGAGGCTTCAGAGCTTTTCGAACGCATGAGCTCTTTACTCAAGCACGGTTCAGTCTTTGTCCTGTCTTTAGGCTTGGACTTCCCTGGATCTGCCAGAGGCCGCTGTTTAAGCCTTTCCCGCTCTTTTTGTTTGATTTTCTCCAGGTGTTTGCGATGCCACTGCTCAATCTCCTGGTCCTTCAGGCTGAGCATGCGCTCAAAGCTGGTCTGCATCAAGTCATCATTCACAAGCCTTTTCTCTTTGGGCTTGGTGTCTCGTGCTGCTGGTGAGGCTTTTGATTTGGCCTTGTCTGCATCCGTCTCATTGGTTTTGGCCTTGCCGATTCTGGCCTGCTGGGAGCGGTCTTTGTGCCGGTCCTTATCTTTGTCCTTGTGTTTATCTGAGTCTCTGTCCCGGTCTCTCCGGTCGCGATCCTTCTCTGGTGTTCTCACAACTTCCTCCTTTGATTTTGTGGATAAGGACTTGCTGCTCTCGGACAGATAGCTCTTCTTTTCTTCTAAAAGTAACTTCAGATTCGAGCTTGAGGATGTCCCATCTTTTATTTTCTCTCTCTTTTTCCTGTCACAGTCTTTGTCTTTTGAACGATCAGATTTACTATGATCTGTGGTCTTCTCCAGAAGTTTTAATTTCTTATCAGAATTTGTGCGTTCCTTTTCTCTGTGATCCCCAACGCTATATTCTCTGTCTTGCCTCTCTTTATCAGACCGTTTGTCAAACTTATCTTTATTTTTTCTGCTGTCCTCATGCTTTTTTGCTGTGGATAAAGATTTCAGTTTTTCATTCTCTTTGTAGTTTTTATCTCCAGGCGAATGGGAAGAAATGGCTCCTGTCCTTTCTTTTTCCTTCCAACGATCCACTGAATTTGGTGGTTCAGCTTTGTCAGAGTGCTCCGTTTTAACCTTTTTTTCCTTGTCAGGATGCCTTTTCTCAATTTTTTCTGAATCCTTCTCCTTTCCTGAGAGCCTCTTGTCCACTTTCTCGCGTGAGCCTTTTTCAGAGGGCTCCAGCTGTTCTTGATCAGCTGTGATCCCACTTATGGGTTTCTCTTCCGTCTCATCTTTCATGCTGTTGCTCTGCAGCGACTCCTCGGGAATCCGCCCTGAGCCGTGGCAGTCCACTCTCTCGTCACGCTCACTCAGCTTTGAATCCTTTACCTTCTCCTCTTTACCAACAGCCTCCTTCCGCTCTTTTTTCACGGCCTTGTCTTTTTCTCGCTCCTCTCGCGGCCTCTTTTCCTTGCTGCTTGAGTGTTTCTCCTTTGCGTTTCTCTCATCTTTGACAGGAGAGGAATCAGCGGTCTTCTGGTGCGAGATATTGTCTTCACCTTCCTTTTTCACTGGCAGAGGCTCATCAGTCTCATCACTTTTGAAAAAATTCTCTTTCCAGAACTCTCTGTCAAACTCCAAATTCCTGTGGCCGTCTTTCCTGGCCTCCTTCTGCCTGTGGCGGCTCCGCTCTGCCTCGTATTCCCTCCTGTGTTTGTCTTTATCCTTGTGTTTAAGTTTATGCTTCTTTACTACTTTGCCGTCTAAGTCTGTCTTCCGTAAGGCACCTTCAGTGCTGTCTACACTGTTTCCTATGCTGCCATCTTTGTAAGGACTCAAATGACCATCGTCCCCATCTACACTGGAGTCTTTCTGTTGATGTTTGCTCTTTTCCTTGTGCTTACACCCCTTGGTGCTGGAGCCTTCAGTGCAGTAGTCTGCGTCTGTGTAGTGGTTGTATTTGACACCGTCCACCGGACACGAGCTGTCACTGATGGAAATGCACATCTTAGTATTTTCCTGTTTGAGTGGTGTTTGTTTATCTGTCAGGCTGTGGTTCAGCTTTGGAGATTTTATGGCTGACAAATGGAAGAGGTGGACGGATGAGTCATCTTTAGGACTGAAAGACATCTTGAAGGAGTCTTCCTCTCGACCCTTTTCTGTGCTTTCAGACACGGTTGCGAGAGATAGGACCAAAGTTTTGCTATTCTCTTTCCCATCCTCTTGGTTTTCTTTGTTTTTATTCTGGCTTTTGCTCTTCCTCTTGACTTTGCCCTTGTCCTTGTCCTTGTGCTCAGCATTTTCCTTTTTAGATCTTGTGTCTGCCTTGAGGCTCTCTGAGCTCTGGGAGCAGGTGGGGGAATTCCTTTTCTCTGGAAGGCTCTCCATTTCGTCGCTGGATGTATCCGAGCTGCAGTGGACACGAGAAGTCTTCTGCTTTTTGGACTTTGAGGACGAGTCCCCTTTGACACTCTGCTTTCCTGCCACATGATTCCTTTCTTTGTCCTCCTTCTCCCGCTGCCGTAGTTCCCTCCGGAGGATGTGTCGGTCGTTCAGGGCTTTACTGAGATCCTCCTCCTCTTCCTCATCCTTGAACTCATACTCATCCAGTCCTTGTACGGACGATGAGGCTTTTGCGGCCAGTTTGCCATCTGAGTCCTTCTCAGTATCCGAGTCTTCCATGTTGTCATCCACACTGGATGGATTGACAGATGGTGGGTCTTCAGACTCTGCAGAGAAGAGAGGATCAATGTTAAAATGAGTCAATGAAAGAGAATAAGGCACTTTATACGCTCATACAAACACAAGCAGTTATTGAAGATTTCATGGTGAATCCAACAGTAACTTAAACAACAAAAAAATGTAGTGCGTATAAAACTGTGACTACGAATACATATAGTTCCATAAATTACAGGTAGAGTATATATAGCTTAAAGCCCACTGTTGACATTTGATGCTTAAGCCCAACCTGGTCCATCCTCATTGAAAATACATGTACACATCGTGTTGCGAGATGCAGTGGATAAGAATGTACAGAAATATTAGTATGTTGATGATATGTGACTTTAAACACAAGGTCAGCCCAACAATACAGCATTCTCTGTATACCTGAAGAGCTGTCATCTTGGTCCGACAGTGGCACCTCTCCCTTTAATAGCTGTTCCAGATCCTGAGAGTCTGCCACGTCCACCGGGCGCTCGCCGCGCTTGTTGGCCTGGAAGGCGTTACCACCGTGACGTAGCAGCAGTTTCACAATCTGTGTGAAATATAAGAATCAAGATTAATCCATTTGTAACAAATTTGTCAATGTAATATTTTGCAAATGTCCTTCGTGATGTTCTATTTGGAATCAGCTCAAGATATTTTCTCACGCCAAACATTAACTTTCTTGATGTGACTGGTACACATATCCATTCTGTTAAAATTTCAGCCAAGTCAGACCTGTGCAAAAAACTTAATCAGATTTTTTTAATTTGTAATTTCCTTCAATCCTTCATTACTGTGGCAGGACAAACTGTAACGAAGCTCTTACATCTTTATGCCCGCTACTTGAGGCATCGTGGAGCGGCGTGTCATCATCCAGACCCTGTGTGTTCACCTCTGCACCTGCCGCTATTAAGACCTTGGCCACATCATAGTATCCAAGATTACACGCTTCATGAAGAGGAGTCCAACCTGGGGGGGGGCATGTGGAGAGATTTAAAAAGAATGAAAATTAAAAACCAGAGGAAAAATTAAACTACACAAAATACCACGTGCACAGCAGGTAGTAACATGCACACGGTCTGTTTTTGTTGTCTCATCACAATACATCACCTTTGAAAAGAAACCTGTTAGTCAGCTTCATGCTATTAATAGCTATCATACATACACGATCAAAGCTGTTAAATGATCACCTCCATGGGCATTGTACCTGCAAAGTCTTTGACATTGACATCAGCTCCCAGGCTAATGAGCTCTTTAACTTGCTTGGCGTCTCCGCGGATGGCAGCCATGTGAAGGGGAGTCTCCCCTCGCTCGTTCCTCTTGTTGACCTTGTCCTTCTGTCGAGACGAGGCGCTGCTGGGGACTTTCTTCTGCACAGGGGTCGTTTGAGAGGGGTGACTGGGAGTAGAATCTGGACACATGCAGAGAGGAAAAGTACTTAATTGATGCTTGAAGCAAAAAGCCTGTCACAGGATGAGACAACCTGCACTAATGTGTAAGGCACCGATTGAACAACCACAGCGAAAATGCTTGTACTGGAAGTCTGTACTTTTGTGTGAGATTCACTAGGTATTTATTAAAGGAATAGTACAACATCTTGAGATACACACTTATTTGCTACGTTAGATACCAATCACCTATCTGTACAGTAAATTTGAAGCTATAGCCAGCAGCTGGTTACGCTAGCTTAGCATAAAGACAGAAAATAAGGGGAAATAGCTGGCCTGGCTCTGTCCAAAGGTAACAAGATAGAAATATTGTAACTTTTACACTTTGGTGTTTGCACGGATTAAACAACGAGATATAACGTTTTAATTAGTGAGTTTTAGAGGTGCTGGTAGATGGATGTTGCTAGCTTTTGACAGAGCCAGGCTAACTGTTGCCCCTGTTTCCAGTCTTCATACAAAGCCAAGCTAAGCTAATAAGATGCTGGCTCCAGCTTCATATTGAACAGACAGACACGAGAGTGTTGTCAGTCTTTTGCATCCAACTCATGGCATAGAGCACATAAGAAAATTACCTTATTTCCCACAGTGTCAAACTGTTCCTTCAATGAGCAAGGCTTTTGACTGAGCAACCATAGAGGCACTGGTTTACTGGAAACCTGTGCTTACTTGTGTCTGTCTGTGTATTCTCAGCAGGTATGTACTAATTGAAGTTGTCTTATACCTATTCAGAACCTTTAATTTACAAAAATAATCTGTCAATTTATCTGGCTACATAATATAAACACAATACCACTATACATGTATACAAAACAGCCTAATTTCCAGTCCAGCAGCCACATTACATTTGAGACATTGCTCTATTCTCAAAACAACCTTGAAATAGTAGAGAGCATGTTTGTCAAAAAGCTCAGAAGCATGACTCATCCAACAGTAAATACACTGTGAGCCATCTTGAGGATGTGGTTGTGAAGTGTGAGGGCAGGCACACAAACCTGGACTGTTGGCTGTCATCTGCATTAGTAGAGCCATCTGTTTGCGCTCTGACAGAGGATACCCAAACAAAAGGTTGGCCTGGGACTTCTTGCCCCCAGCCTCTTTTTTCACCTTCTTCTTGTCTGGTCCATCTTTATCTGCAACAAAACCAAGAGGGCTTTTAGAAAACGGTCCAAACAAAGTAAATAAAATAAAGAGTGGAGTTTAATTTCAAGATGAAATTTCATTGTCAGAGTGACACCGCTTTCCTCCTTCCCTTGTATCTGTTGAGCACGCAGAGAAACAGATGACAAGAATGAGGTTTGAAAAGAGGGTACCAAAAAAAAGAAAAAGAAAAAAGAGAGACAGCATTCTCTTAAGCCAGCACTCCTCAAGTCCCCCCCCCCCTCTGTCAGTCAGTTGTTACTAAACACAGACATGCGTGAGTTGTAACAGGGGCAGATGCAGGGCGAAAACACACACACGTGCATGTGTGTTTACAGCAGCATAGTGGCGCAAAGTGGGTGACTTTGTAGAGGACACGGGGGCTGAGGATCGGGCTGCAGCGATTACCTGCGTATATCCTGCAGGGAGGCACTAATCTCTCTCCCCAGGTCTCACTCGACTGGCCTGGGTCTGAGTCATCTACAGTGCAAAGCAGAGAGGAGGGGGAGGGGGAGCAAGGGGAGGGGTGGAAGGGTGGGAAAGCACTGCATTAACGCTCACTCTCTCTCACCCTCCTCATCTCACATGTACTCAAATACAGACAGGCACAAAGACAGACTTGCACTCCACGCACAGATTATGAGTCATGGCAACACAGGAGACAGGAGAGAAGATCCAACCCGAGGCGGTCAGTGGAGTCATTACTTCCCTTTTTCCTACAGCCGCTCAACACAGGAGCTGAGAGGCACTAGGGAAAGGTGGCTGGAAGGAAAAGCCGCCCTCCTCTAGTTTAGCTTTATAACCTGTGCAACATAAACAACACTGTGAAATCAAAATTGATGGTTTTCGTCTGATAGAGTGACGCAGGACGACAATGAAAATCATTATGTTCAGCTTTGCTCTACAGAGGAGATGAAGGCAAATGTATCGGACATCAAGCAGCATGTAAAACGCATTACTGTACTTCCCTTACTGTAATTATGGCTGTACGATACACCTTTTCTTAGATCTCAAATCTGACGTAAACACACAATTAAACTGAATTACAGGAGCAGAATAGTCTGTTTACACACGTGCGAGAGGTAAGATTAAGACATGGTTCACAATGTCTCCGATGTGAAGTTGAGCAGTTGAGTGAAGCATTTTATCTTCAGCATGATGGTAGTTACCAGGGACTCCAGTAGAGCAGTTATCACACATCTTCTTACAACTGCATGGACAATAACAGGTCTTAAAGGATAAGGATGCAATTCTATATTTTTGTATTTATGTTTTACATTTGTGTCAACAAATCAGAATCAGATTTATTGCCAGTACATTTTCACAATACAGGAATTTGCTGTGGTGGGTTGGAACAATAAAATATATAAAAATAAGTAAAA
>JAVQJV010000945.1:0-13640 GCA_036024995.1 Gadopsis bispinosus | reverse complement strand
CTCTCTCTCTCTCTCTCTCTCTCTCTCTCTCTCTCTCTCTCTCTCTCTCTCTCTCTCTCTCTGTGTGTGTGTTTCTTCGGTGTCTCTTTCTCTCCCATATGAACGGCGGCTTTTTGTTGGAGTATCCCAGCATCTCATGTTTGCTTGGCACAGAGCTGTAATGTTTACCCTCCTCCTCTCTTTCTTTCTTTCTGCCTCCCTCCTTCCCTTCCTCTCTCATTCTCCAGAGCCCCGTCTCCCCATTTTCTTTTTTCTTTTTTGTCTCCCTTGATAATTTCCTGCATTGTTGACAGTTGATTTAGAAGAAGATAAAAGAAGCCTTTCAACTCCTCCACTCCCCGTCTCCCTCCTCCCCTCTCTTTTCCCATTGCCCTGTCCTCTTCACTCCTCTGGTCTCGAGGTGCACAACGTGTAATGCCAAACAATCAGCCATCATTGGCTCTGGATTTACAAGTTTCGGTGCAAATGTATCTGATATTTGGAGACGTGATGCCATCTCTGACCGACTAGCCTTGCTGGCATCAAGTGTGCAAGTCAGCAACCCATTGACTTATTCGATAGCTTATATAGTCATTTTTACAGTACAGCTGTATTTGCATCCTCAGTTCATCTGCTGATTGGTTTCTCGATTAATCAAGTAAGTGATTAATAGGAAAATCTCCATCACAACTTCCCACGTCTTCAAATGTCTCGCTCTGTCCTTGTTCAGTCCAAAACCCAAAGATTTCAGCAATAATTTGGAGGTTGTTGTGATATCAGCATAATGTGGCATTTGCATAGCATTTTGGAATGAAATGCTATATTGTGGCAAAGCAAGGCAATCTCATATTGCACGTTTCATACGTAGTGGCAATTCAGAGTTCTCCTGTATACCAAAATAAGGAAACCAATATTTTGTAATCACATTTTGATACTGAAAGGGGAACAATAAATTGGCAACAATTTTGAAAATCAGTTCATTGTTTCAGTCATTTTTCATGCAACAATACCAAACATTAGCGAGAGGCTTTTCTGCTTCTTTTTGTCATATATGAGAGAAAATCGAATATTTTTGGGTTATAGACTGTTTATCAGATATGAATGGCATGTTGGAGGTTGTACTGTATAGTTTAGTACAGTAGAGTACAGTACAGTAGGCTTTTTGTGCAAATATCAGCAATATCTGTGTAGCTTTGATACAATTTTAAAAACACAACATTGTTGGCGCATGCTGCAACGCATGACTTAACCAAAAGCTTTCACTTCTCTTCACTCTAGTTATGCAATTTGCACCACTGGTGTCATTTTAAAGGTCTTCACAGCAGCGGTATGGCTGCAGCAGAGCCGAGGGGAAAGGCAGTGTGACACTGGTGGAAGAGAGCCGGTGATGAAATAAAATGATTACAACGAAGAGAGAAAATGTTTGGAATCCAGAAAGTAAGGCTGTCAGGTTTCTCATCAAGTTCTCGTCACTTGGTAAAGTTTTGTGGAGACATGCACGCAGAAAAGGGATTCGGATGCCCTGCCCTGCTCGTGCCCTTGCACAGCTCCTTGGGGGTGTCATCCATGGAAATGGCTTGATGAAAAGCTGCCCACTGGGGTGTGAGAGTGTGTACAGGTGCACACTTGAGAGACACACACACACACACACACACACACACACACACACACACACACACACACACACACACACATACAGAGAGCACTGACTTAACACACATGCACAAAACACACACACATAGGTTTACGTGCCTGCATTAGCATGCCAGGCGTGTTGGTGTTGCTAGTTGGCAGGCCCATGGAAAGTTCCGCCAGTCGTTAATGGCTGTTTTTATGCCTGACTGTGAGTGTTATGAGTGTGTATCTCAAGTGTCTTTACTCTGGTGTGTGTGTGTGTGTGTGTGTGTGTGCGTGTGACAGTTTGTGTGTATGTATGTATGTGTGTGTGTATGTATGTGTGTGTGCATGCGTGTTGTACACACACTGTCACATGTTGGTGGGTACGCAGTGCCAGAGTGGACGATTCTGCTCAAGGAGGAAATAGGTGTTTTTTAATGCAAAGCCACATGCTTTATTGCTTCTCCTTGTTAAACCAGTCTCCTCCTTCCCCTCCCCCTCTCTACCCCCCCAGGGCATGCAGACACACTTCTACCCCTCCCTCCCTTCCTCTCCCCCCGTCTGCCCCTGCTCGCCCCAGCTCCACATTCCTGCCATTTCAGTTTTCCATAAAACAATTTTAAAATGGGGATTTGGATCACGGCTCATAAAAGGTACTTAAAATCAGCTGATACAATGAACATAAATACAGGTTAATGACACCACCTTTATTGCGTTATTGACTGTACCACCCTTCAAAATAAGTGACCACTGGAGGCAATAGAAAGTTGTCCCCTCCACCTTACTGCCTCAAGTGCACCTGATTGTGCCTACGTCGGCATCATAATTTCAGAAGAGCTTCAAAAAGCTTTTTGGTTTAAGCTTTTAATGCTTTTCTGCAGAATGATCCGGCTTGATGTGGACATGACCTCCCACATTTTCCTTCACCTCTCCCCTTCTTGCCCTCAAGCCGGACCCCCCACAAATCACTGAAACGTCCCAAACACACATTCACCCACCCACCCACCCACCCTCACACGCAGGCAGGCAGAAACACACACTAACGCTCTCACACACCCACATCCCTGAACTAGTGTGTGAAATCCTGAGGCTGATTAAGGAGGAGGAATGTGACCTTGTGACCCCAGGCTGTGGGGAGGGGTGTTATGTGTGTGTGACAGTGTGTGTTTGATGTTAGGGAGCAAGTGACTGTATGTACACTTTCCAATGACTTGCTATTCCCAGAAGTGCCATCTCTCATTTTTCAGCCCATTTCAGTTTTCTTCTAATGGATTAAACACTGCTTTCTAGACACATACGTGTGTGTGTATATATATACATATACATATACGTACACATAAACAAACACAAGCATTTATGTACGATAAGTATTCATGTATTCATCCATGATTTTCTCTGTTGTGCATTTAAAGGCTGTGTGTGAGCACTTGTGTGCACACCTCCCAGACTCAGGTGTTGTCTTGTCTGTGAGAAAGGAGACAGGTTTCTCGTGTAGGTGTGACTAAATAGTCTTTCTCTCTCAGCACCCACCCACCCGCTCTCTCTCCCTCCCACTCACACACGCACACACCACCCACTGAGCAAGCTTTTTTCATGGTCCATAAAACTGATTATCTGAATGTCTCTTGGTGGTTTGCTTGCGTCAACGTGCTCGTCCATCCGAGAATGTGAGTTTGTGCATCCATCTGTGTGTGTGTGTGTGTGTGTCTTGAGAGAGAGGGAGAGAGTCACTTCTTGACTTGGCATAGCTGTCTTAATTAAGGCTCATGGCATGCAGCCCTGATGGAGCTCGGCATTAGTGGCAGAGACATGCTGTGTGTGCAGGCCTGGACGGCAGCAGGTCCACTGGCAGTGAATGTGGGCTTATTG
Organism: Gadopsis bispinosus; assembly: GCA_036024995.1. Classification (NCBI taxonomy): domain Eukaryota; kingdom Metazoa; phylum Chordata; class Actinopteri; order Centrarchiformes; family Percichthyidae; genus Gadopsis; species Gadopsis bispinosus. Next base: position 10,175 of record JAVQJV010000945.1, on the reverse strand, counting down.
TCTGGACTCTGCGGTTGTCCTCTTTCACTCCTCTTTACTAGCCGCTTGTAATGTAGAGCTGATTATGGTGATTGGAGGTCACCGCATTGAAATACATGGTAATACAGGGGTCTTTGATCCAGAGGGATGTTGGGTGGATCTTTGACAGCAAACCTCACAGCAGAAGTAAAACAGCTTTCTGGTCACTCTCTCTTTAAATGACACATTAGGAAAGTTGAGAAAAGTTAAAAACACTTGCGTTTTTTGCTCACATTTGCCTCAATCCTCCTATTCTTCAGTATACCATACAGATACTGTATGTCTATTGCAGTGCGCAAACAAACCATTTTTCCATATGCAAGTAATGTGATTTAACATCTGAATGGTGCTAAATATAACATAAATAAATAAATATAAATATCTCTCCTTCTGGGCACACACACAGAACTGTGCGTACACTCAAACACACACAGACACATATACATATATACTGTATATCGTCTCTTTCTGTGGTGTGAGTTTGGGTTTTGGGGTTTGACTCCAGGGACACATTATCTGAGATGTGGATTGTGGAGTTAAAGCCCCACAACGTTTTTACCTATTTTTATTTATTTATTTATTTTTTTGTTGTTTTTTTTTTAACCCAGTGTAACCAGAAGCCAAACCAGAAACTAAATATGCTGAATATGCATGTGAACTTATCCCTCACGGGGAACTATACAATAAGTAATCTTCGGTTCTGGAGTGTGGGCTCGGCTGTACGTTTACTGGCTGGAAGTGCAAGACTGAAAGTATTGTCTGCTGCCTGCCAGAGTATACAATGTATTGTGTGTGTGTGTATGTGTGGTTTATATATGTGTGCGCATGCTTGATTTTTGTGCAGCGGAGTTCAAGCATGCCTGTGCACCCAACTGTTGTGGGTGTGTGTGGCTGTGTGCTCGCCCTGTGTCTGTGTGCCGATGTGCTGCGCAGTGAGGAGGAAGTGGCTGTGTTTGTTTAAACTAAGCATGCTCAGCCATGTGGGACAATTTAGCGGGAATAGGAACCCCCCACCCCCACCCCCTCTCATCCTTCCCCAAGCCTGCACTGCTCTCCTCCCCCACCCTACCCCCAAACCTTCTGAATGGGCGGCTGTCTTTTAAAGGCTGGGGGGAGCAGGTGAGGAAGAAGGAGGGCAGGGCAGCCCTCAGACAGGTTAAAGCTGGACATGGGACATATGAGGAGGAGGTGAGGGAGTAGAGGAAGAGGAGGAAGGCTGAGTGAAGGGGGTGAGCGCTGGTGCATAAAAAGTGTAACTAATTTTCATTAGCCGCCGGTCTTGTGTTGTGAAAACCATGCAACCATGAAAGACGAGCGCAACACACACGCTGCCTTTTCTGAGCCGCCACTTGAAAAGGAACCGGCTCTGCGGGCAAACCATCATATTTATATATTACATGGAACCATCTGCATTTCACAGAAATAAAGGAAAGTCTGAGGGGAGGTGGTGGGTGAGTACATATAGAGGAGCGATGAAGGGGGGGCATGGAGCTAGTGCTGTGTAATGTCACGCTAGCAAAATAGTGTCATGTCTGGGATGTAAATGAACATCTGATGCATGTGCACAACCTCCTGAGAGCCCACAGAGTGCATCATTTTGTGATTTATATGTGTGTATGTGTGAGAGAGAGAAACAAGGCAGACAAAGCGAGAATGTTTGAACCTTGAGTTGAGTTCATTCAGTATTCATATCTCCATGGCGACGAGGGGAAAAATGACTTGAACATGTATTTCTGAAACTGACACATTAGTATAAAATCCATAACTGTCTAGCTTTTCTCCCTGTGTATTTTTATGTGAAAACGTACTGGCAATACACCTGTTTCTGATTCTTCTGATTCTGATTTCTGTTTGCACGTCTGTCTGTCTGTGATCGTTGGAAGTTAAATATAACACTTATGTCACCTACCATATCTCTTCCATTGAAACTGCACTCGCTTGCAGAACACAAGCACACCTGAAGGCATGCGCATCATCAGTCTCTGATCAATAGGATAAAGATCAGCAGGGTTCAGCGGTGGTGTGCCTGCAAATGAAAAGAAAAGAAAAGAAAATGGGCTTGGGGCTACAGATATTCGAGGATTCCTGAATGTTGTAGACTTCAACCTGGATGACCCCAGCTGTTATGTAATATTTTTAGCAAGTTAGCCATGCTGGGCCAACACCCAGATGGCTTGTGTGTGCATCTCCACAGTCATACTACCTATCCACCAGTCAGCCCAACTCAGCCTTCAGTCTCCTGGCTTGTGGGACGGAGCCTCCGTGCGTATGTGTGGCCAGACTGAGCCGAGGAGATCCAAGGGGTTTGCTGTGAGCTCTCCTCGAGCTCAGCGCTCCTCTCTGGGCTGCAGAGCGCTCAGCCATCAGCATCTCTCGATCTGAACTGTGGTGGTGCAGGAGCGAAGAGGGAGGGATGAGAGGGAGAAAGAGAGGAGGGGAGAAAAGGAGAAGAAAAATCTGGAAGCGCTGCCATGAAGAAGAGTGAGTCATGTTCATGTGCTTTTGGGAGAATAGCCACTTCCTCTGTATTAAACACACAAAAACACCAACAAAATACAGTCTTTTCTTAAGGCTGTCTGGCATGTTGACAGGAATAAGGAAGATGTTGGCCGTACCCGTCATGAGGATGGCAGAGATGTTACAGACAGTGATGAGGCTGATGGATGTAATGAAGAAAATGACACCAGTTTTAATGATGATTGTTAGGGCGTGGAGGCGGGGTGGATTTATGTTTGTGCCAGTCTGTAAACTATTTTGCTGTGTGTGTGTGTTCATCAATGTGTGGAATCAGGCCTTGAACATCTCTTAAGGCCAGGAGTTCTCAGTTGGAGTAAAAGAGCGAGAGTCTGGCGTTCCTGGCTGATGTAATTGGTGGAAAGGATATCACAAAGTCACTTTGTCTCCTTGCGTCTGACTGCTTGCTTGCCTCTGTTTATACTCTGACTCCTACACAATGACCCACATTATTTCACTCGATTATCTTCTCCTTTCTGCTTGCGTCCTTTTCTTTATCTCAGGAGACACGGAGAGAATATAGATCTCCTTTTCTCTCCTCTGGAGTTACGTGGCTGCTATGTGGCTACGTGGCAAGCATCGGACTGTCAGGGCCTCTACTGTGGGTTTACTGCCTGCTGGCCCTCAGCCCAACCCCACACACACACACACACACACACACACACACACACACACACACACACACACACACACACACACACACACACAAAACCACACACACATGGCCAGCCCACAGCCGTACAGCTGTAGGAGGGAGGGCTCGCTGGCTGATGCACACATCTGCTGGAGCTAGCCATGCTGTCCTAATGTGAAGCTAATGGCTAACGCAGAACTCCCAGTGCAAACGCTCTGCCTTCATGAATAGCCAGGGAAAAAGGGGAGAGCATGTTTTAAATGCTCTTAGCTTAGTCCCTTCATTTGCTGTACTCATCCAGTTATCACTCCCTTTCTGTCTCTCACGCACGCACGCACGCACGCACGCACGCACGCACGCACGCACACACACACTAACTCAATGCCTGCTGTCTGTGGTATGACAGGCAGGACTAATGTTTGTTCTGGAGCAATAACACAATTAGGATTCCACACATTTCTCTCTCCTAACACACTCTCAATGTGCGGCCCCCTCGCACTCCCTCCCCATTTTCTCTCTTCTCCTCTTTCCTGTCCCCTTTCTTCGTCCTCCTCCTCCTCTTCTCTCAGTTAACAGATTGCTGTCAATTTCAGCCCTGCGCAGACAGGCAACAGAAAATATTGATTTAATACCATCACCACCAGATTGCTTTGTTTTTGACAAACTACAGGGCTGCGTCAGTCATGTACGTGTGTGTACTTTATTCTTGGCACAGTTCTCCTATTCGGTCCACTGCTCTTCCGCTTAGGGTTTGATGCAGGTGATCTTCCACCGAACACCAATTAACCTTTCTCTCTCTCTGTCTCACTCGCGCACACTGGAGCTACATTCCCAAAGCTCCTGACCTCAGTGTAAAATAGCCATTTCCTCATCATTATGTTTACAAGGAAAATTGATGTCTCACCTACCCCTCCCTTCTTCTCTCCCTCCACTTTTTCTCAACTTCTCTCCTTTTTATCTGTCTCTTCACCTTTCTTTCTCTCCACCGGGTTTTGTGTTCCGCCGTGCGTTGAGGGTGTTGTCTGTGTGTGTGTGTGTGTGTGTGTGTGTGTGTACAGTTATGTAACTGTAGTCTCTCCCTGGGAATGGACCGCTGCTTCTTTGAGCTCCGCGTTTACTTCCTCCCGCCCACCGCCCCGGCAACCGCCTATAAAGGGAGCCGGTGGATTCCCGTCAGCCAGTGGGAGAGGGGAGCGGTGTTTTGACAGGGTAGTGGAATGTGAGGAAGGCGGGGTCTTTCCAGGAAGTGGATGGCAGTAGAGTCAGATCCTGGACTCTGGCTAAGCTACTTATTTGGCACTGAACAACATTGAATGCTGATACACTTTTCTTTTGTGTGTGTGTGTGTGGAAGGAAGCTATCAAAGCTGTTGGAGCTTTGTTTTTCAGTGTGCACAAGAGCTTTCACTTGAATTTACACTTAAACTAAATGAAAGAAGAACATCTATTTCATGCATTTAAAGTTGTCTAAAGTTGGATAATGTGTATGTTGACAAAGGGAAAGTTGGACAGAGAACGTAAGCATTACTTAAAGTCTTAAAAACGCCCCATAGGAGAGGGCAGGAAAGGGAGGGAGAGGCAGAGCCAAGGCTGATTTGAAGTCACTGGGTCATCTGTTGTTGGCCTGTGTTCCTGGAAACCAGGCCTGATGAGAGGATTGGATGGGTGGGTAGATGGATGGATGGGAGGATGACGGTGGAGAAAGGCCTTGCCCAGGGTGCTCATTTTTTGTGTGTGTGGAGAGTGAGGGATGGATGGGGGAGAGAAGTGCTGAGCCTGTCGTTTACCAGGCTGAGTCCGGACTTGTCGACGCTCCGGCTGCGCACAATGATCTGCAGAATGCCTGGCATTTGGAGGAAGCGTGGAGTGGAGTGGAGTGGGGGGTGGGGGGGGGAGACGGGGAAAATTAAAGACCAAGAATTCTATGAAAGGAGTAATCCATGTTTTCATGCCACCTAATCTGGGATTAACTGGGATTGATTAAATGCAGCATGAGAGCTCAAGATTTTATCAGACACTGACATTGAGATTAGGGGTGTTCCTGCATTTCCTTGCAAGTGCAGATCGTTAATATTTCCTCATCTGCCTTGAGTTATGTACAAGAGGCAGGCAACCAACCGCAGTGTAACTGTGGAGACACATTTGCATTCTGTAAAAGTGGAGAAACGCTCGTCCATGCAGGGAATGTGGGACGTGGCAGTGGTGAAACTTTCAAAACTGCAACATTTTTGTGATAAGGATAGCAGTAGCCAGAGATTGGAGGAAAAAAATTCCAGACTGTTTGGGGGAGATGATCAGTTTGTTTCTATGTTGTATATTGCGTTTGCACTGACGGCTGTTAGCCTGGTGATGAAACCGATCGAAGAAATGTCCTTGAGCAAGACAATGAACATTTAACTGCTAGTTCATTATAGGTCTCCATCCACAAGCGTGGCAGCTAAATGTGCAGTAAACTTTCATAATAACGGGTGTTTTGAAAACTGAAGCAATGTTACCTTCAAGTGAACAAATTTACCAAGTGCTTTCTTTTACCCTGCCTTGAGGGAGCGAGTTGTTAAGGAGACCAGTGTTTTTTTTTTTTATTTTTATTATCCAGAAATGGTGACATGGTTGGCTGATGCTGCAGGGAAAAGACAACATGGTTAGGCAACCTCTACGTGTGTTGTGCCATTGAGATCAAATAAAAGTCAAAAGTTTAAAAAGAGACATAAAAGTGAGATTGAAAGCCATGCGCAGCGGCTGGTTGGTTGAGGCTTTCGTTCCTCGTCAGATGTGGTCTCTTGAGGTGCTGGATCTCATCTGTTTGGGGGAATTTCAGGGAGTTTAGAGAGGCGCTTGTTCATACATGGTTTGCAAATTGAACGCGTGTGTTTGTGTGCACGTTCGTATGTGTCCATTGCATTCCACTCCAACCGTTTCAAGTTCTTCTTCGTGGATGATATATCATTACCGCAATAACAGGGCAGGAGGACTTTGGCCATAGACACACACACACACATATGCAAGCCAAATGCATGAAGGCAAATTGAAGAGCAAGCTGAAACTCTGAATTTTGCTTCAGACACTTTGCCTCCTTCAGCCTCTCAATGCACCCCCCCCCCCCCCCCTGTACACACACTGACTGCATATGTGCAGAAAGCTGCCAGCCGACGTGGGAACCCGAAGAGGTTCCATCTTTTATAAATCCCCTCTCTGTCTTTCCCAAATGTGTGTGAGTGCATGTGCGTGTGTTCATGCTCCCCTCAGAGTAAGCACAAGCACAGCATTCCTCTTTGCCTTCCTCTCCACCCTTCTTTCCCTCCTCCCCCTCCCTCCTCCACTTCACCTCTCTCGCTCTCTTCTGGTAAAAAGGTGCTCGCTCTCTCTCTCTCTCTCTCTCCGTGTGTGTGTGTGTGTGTGTGTGTGTGTGCGCGCTCGCATTAGAAAGCGGGTGAGTGAGAAAGAGCGAGCAGGTCCCTCCTAGACTGAATACCTTTTGTAAAAGGAGCTGGGGTTGAATGGGAGTGGTGTTGGTGGCAGTTTCCCACCATATTTAGAAGCTACCCCCCCTGTCTCCACACACACACACACACACACACACACACACACACACACACACACACACACACACACACACACACACACTCAGTGCCTGCTGTCACATGTGTGTATACTGTATATTAAATGCCAGCACCAATTAAAGTTGTCAGTTGATGAGATGGGTTAAAAAAAAACTTGGATCAATTCTAGGTGTGTGTGTGTGTGTGTGTGTACTGCTGTGAATAGATAGTCATTCAGTACCGAGCACTGACACCTGAGAGCATTCCTCACTGCTTAACACACCCAGGGTGAGGAAAAGGATACCTACACTTATGGCCCTCTCTTCTTTCTCTCTGTTATCTCTCTCCTTCTGTGTCACTACATTTACATGCACATAACAAATCAGGTACACCGATGTTTGTCAGCCCGTGTTGGACATTCATATGAGACCACTGTCCCGGGTTAATCTCCGGTTCCATGTAGTTCCATGCTCGTGACATAATTACAGAGAATAATATTACCTATGTTCCAAGTATAATTCAGTTTCAGTTTCAATTCTCCCTCTGGCTCTCTTCGTTTCTCTTTTTTTGTTAGCTCAAATGAACCTTCAATGAAATTCCCAGCCCCAATTTTGAAACTCTGAAATTAGGAAGTTGCTAACATGCATCCAGCCCAGGTCGCAAACTCGGGTCAGATGCCTGCCATACCTTTTTTATAATTGAACTGTTGCTGTGAATACAAATTTTATTTATACCTCCTCCTTTTTCTCCATACTTTCTGTACCTCTGCAATCTCCTGCCTTTCTCTTTCCTCCGTTTCCTTTTATTCTCTCTATTTAAGAAGAAGAACTCCAGAAACTAGATGAACAGTTGCTGGGTAAATGTGCTTTCCTGCTGCCCCTCAGGATCTGTGAACATTGGATGGAGGAATTGTTAGGCTCTTCACACAACAAGACAAGTCAATAGTATGAGGGATCACAGCAGCAGCAGCAGATTTTTCTTTTTTCTTTTTACATTTCAGGTTTTTTTTTAATCACTGGTATGGTTGCTGGTATTTAAAAATGGCTGGTTGTGTAAGATTCTTGCAGAGCTTGTGTATGAGCAGTCAGCAAAGTTCAGCAGCCCAAACTCCACCCCAGCATTTTGCAGCCCAATGAAAACTAGTACCTTGGTTGCAGGGCAGTTTTGGTTTTTCTTTTTTTTTCTTTTTTTGTGGTAGGAACCAAAATCAGAACCAGCTTTAAGTTCCTGAAAGAATTCCCAACTTCCTGGAAAAGTTGGTGCCCTGGATAAAAGGGCTGAGATTCTCTCTTTCTCTCTGTTAGTGTTGCCGGTTATGGTTTCTGTGCTTGACTGTTATCCAGGACAGGAAACAGTGGCCACGGTCAACCTTCTCATGCAGCCGTGTTTGTTTTTAATTGAGATGTAATGCTCTGATATAATATGTTTCTCTACTCTGCATATCGGCGTGTTTGCGTATGCCGGTTTGATATCAACACATGCATAGTTCTGCGACAGCGTCTTCATCTTCTGTTAATCCAAATACTAAAGCAACACCAGACAAAGACAAAACCATGAGCGGTTGACGCGACCAAGCAATTACCGTGAATCTGCAATCAAATACATCACATTTGGTGAAACAGTTTTTGTTTTCACACAATGTTTATCGCTCTGCCAGACAAAAGAAAGGCTTCAGACACCCCACAGTATGCAACATTGATAGGAAAGTGCGAACTTGCCTGTTTCGAACTCAGACGCACACATTCCTCAGATGAAAAATAAGCCGTTACTGACTCTTCTTGCAGATTAGGCCTGTGTGGCTCTCAAAGTTCAACTTGCTTTCTGTCCAAGTTGCTAGACTTTTATAGATTTCCATCATCTTCCCTTGATAATAGCGTTTTGGGGGACAGCAGAATTCCATCTGAAATCAATGCTTATCTCTTTTTGTGACACATTCACTGCTAGGCCTTCTAATCAGTCATGTGTGAACCGCCTCCTCTGAAAACACCGACCAAAAGCTAAACCATTTAGCACATTTTTAGTATTAATCCGTTTGTAATGTCAGGTAACATCCGCCAGTGTACTGTGGATTACACAGGAGCAAACGGCAGAGCTATCGACAGGTTTATCAGCCCCAAAAACACAACAATCACACAAAAATAGCCTGTTGCCATTCTTGCTCATATCTAAGAGTGCAGAAAGTCAAGAGGAATGTTACAAACAGCCCTATTGGCCCTGAAGGCAAACTGCAGGGGAAAGCTTCAAGGCTGCTTTGCTCATGGAAATGTAATTTTACTGGACAAGATTACTCTGTGATATTAATATTCTGAATAATCACAGACTGAGTAAAGAACGCGGGCTGTAAATTGGAATTAGAAAAAGCTTTCTTTTTAACCATGAAATGTTATTCTACACATTTGAGCTCAAACTAAGTGAATTTCACGCTCTTAAACATCTTTAAAACATAAACTTGTTTTTTAGCTGACAAAGCTTCTGTCTGCTGTCGTTACAAGCAAAGGAAAACTACAAACTAAGAGAGTCAGACATGCTCATGTTGATTCACCATTGCACTGCATGACGAATGCCAGGGGGCAGATGACTTTGTTCTCCCCAGCTGCAGGAATCAAAAGGCAGCAGTCAACTTGTTCCGCAAAGCAGAAGAAATACAAATACGGCCAATTAGCTCATGTTAGCCTTGTGTCAGCTGTGGCTTCATGTCACTGTGCAGCTAGAAACTGCATGCAGTCACTGTGTTTGTCTTTTCTTTACGTCATCAACAGAAATCTGTGTAGTCGGTGGTAGAAGAGGAAGTGTGGACATGTGATCAGTCTCGCGCTGTTCGTTTTCAACTCATTCATTCGCAGAAAAGGGGGAGCACAAGTTGGTAATACCACATATCCTTTTAATTTTATATGACTGTTGTTTTAATTGATCTGATTTTTATTTTTGCTAAATATGAAAAATGACCAAAGTTCAAAAAGACCAAATTTGATCGGCGCAAGGAATACCAGACTCAAGAGATTTTGGCTGTTTGGAAGTTGCACAAATGTGTGTGTGTGTTTGTATGTCGCTGGCTGTGCGAACGGCGAGCGAGAGGTGTGAAGCCGTCGACTGGAAGTAAGTCAGACAGTCTGTTAGGTGGTTGTGAATATCCAGTATGCTCCATCAGAATGGACAAGCTGGAGTCATCGGGCGTGCGTGTGAATGATGAATGGCTGTATGAGTAATGAGGTCGGCGCTGCCCCTGAACATCTAGGGCTTCTGTGAGTGCGTTCGCTGCATCTCGGTGTGTGTTTTACTCTATGCGTCTTTTATGTTAGAGAGGCAGTTTTCATGCTTACACAGGACTTTCTGTCTAATGTACATGCTTACACACACACACACACACACACACACACACACACACACACACACACACACACACACACACACACACACACACACACACACACACACACACACACACACACACACACACCCACACAAACACAA